>VDFB02344295.1:277780-374509 GCA_007258455.2 Sequoia sempervirens
AGCCTACCATCTTTACCAATATTCTTGATGATTTTTTTCTACCTTACCTCATGTCATCATTTTTCCTTTGACACCTACTTCACTCCCTCATGCTTTTGACAATGTTGTTTTGTTTTGCTTCTAATATTCCTCCTCTCAAGTCTATCTTTATTCCTACAACTCTTTCTCCTACCTCTTCTAAGAGATTGTTTGGGTTTACTCAGGTACCAAGTGGGTTGATCATGATTCTCTCAATGATGAACCTCTTTTCATTTATTTTATGGATTGCATATTATGTTTTTCCTATTATATGTATGTTTTTAGTTTGAACTAGATGACTCATGATACCCTTGTGTACATAAATATAGGAAGGACCATGTAGTGTCATTATTTCCTTTATATTTTTCTCTCACTTCCCTATGTTTTCCCACTCATTTTATTTAATATGTTGGTTATGAAAGACCCAAAACATGCCTTGACACTCATTTGTTTACTATTTCACTTATTTAGTTGTGATATCTCTCTCTTTCTACTCTTTTATATGTTATTACATATTTTATGGTTTCCTCTTCTCAGTTTTGTAAGGGCAATGCAAATTATTTTGGTATCTAATATTATTTTCATGTTGGCCAAACTAGCACCATGCCCTACCATCCTATTTGTTGTATCCAATTCTTATTTATCATTCTTCCTTTGTCACTTTTTGGTATGTAAGGGGTACAATGAAAATTCATACAACATTCTTTATATTTGTACTAATTATGTTGGCCCCATGCATACAAACCCCTTCATGCTTTAGATATAATTTTTATATGTTTATATCTTTATTGTATTCTACTCTACTATTGATTTTTATGTGTCATTCATTTATTTTCATTCTCTTATACATCCATGACATTTCTCTTAGAATTTGATTTGGTGATATATATTATTATATAATTTCTTTTAGTAAAAGAAATTTCTAATATAATCTTTTATTCCTTCACTATGAGAGGAATTTTTTTTTTTATTCCTTTGGGGAAACCCTTATATCTTCTTGCTTCTTCCTTTCCTCATTTATTTATTTCATTTCTCCTCTTCATTTATACTCAAAAATTATTAATACAATTTCTACTAGACAATCATTTAAGGGGAGCATATAATCTACTCTTATTTTAATTATCCTTTCCCACTATCTAGATTTTGGTCCCTAAAATAATTTTTATTATGCCTATACCAATTATTTTACCATCCCTACATCCATTTTTTGTCCCTAAGACATATATACTATGTTTACACTTGGCTTGGCCTAGCCCCCTATTTTCCTATCAATTTTTCCTATATATTTCTACTCTCTTTCTTTAATCTTGCACCAATTTTTTTCTCTATCTAGGTTCACTAAAATATAGACAATAGACAAAATGCATGTTATTTATTGAACTATTGACTAACATTTCTTAACAAACTTTGACTTTCTTCCTTGTATGTTTGTCTTACAAATAAGTAGCACGAAGTGGCAATAGATCTAATACGAGGGAGAAGACCCTCACATTTACATATTATTTTTACAATATTGAAATAGAAATTATTTAATATATGGAATTTAACTTTTTATATTTTAGTATATCTATATCTTTTAATAAACTTTATCCCACTAAAATGGGTATATATTGTAGAGTTAAAATTGTCACATTAATAATTTATAAATCTATGTATTGGGATCATTTTATTGTCCATGTATGTAAAATGTTTACATATTATTTAGTTTATTTCTTTAGTCTTTTTCCTAGTATTATAAATGCCAAGCAAACCTTAGTCTACTTTTAAGCAATTCTTATACTTTGACCTATCCTAAGGAGGATACAATTGATGTGAAGATATTACAATATTTACAACAATGTCCATGATGATTACAACATTCAAACTATTAGAAAATCCTAATCCACTAATGTTTTTCTTTTTCTAAATGACTCCTTTATTTATTAATTTCTAAACTCATTAAATATTGCTTATATCAATCCTCCCCTTCTATCCATTGAAATGACTCTTAATTAATTTCATTATCTCTTGTAACTTCCTAACATTTTGCTGAATCGTCTATATTCACTACAACTTTACATGTCTTTGGATCCTTTCTCAAATCTTAAAAAAACGTAATCCAGCTTCTTTAATATATTTTGTAAGTTATTTCCTGTATAAATTCTTTCCTACAACTAAGGTGAAGCTATTTAATTTATAATCATCTTTATGTTCTTAGCCTCCTTATTTTGTATCAAAATTATATCTTCTCGCCCAAAATAAATCCGTAGCTTTAACATCTCTTTTTCTTCGTTATTTCAAAATAAATCCGTTAGGTAGTCATATTCAAATTTATACACATCCATCTGAAGCTTTTTTGATATTTCTTTTACCGCCATGTTTTTTCTTGGCTTTTTTTCCCTCATCAGATAGGCATCCAACTATTTATCCGTTGTGGGTTAAACCTATAAAATGAAGTCATCTGGTTCTGTCAATGCCAAAGAGATACCAGAATCATCGCTGCGGCATTGACATACCAGAATCATCGCTGCCATGGAAGTTCTGCAACTCAATTTGAGAGATCCTATCAGCATACTAGACCTTCTTCACGAAAATTTACAGGTTCAGTTTTTTGAGCTACCAGAGGAGGTCAAGGATTCGGTGAGCTCTCTCTTCAAGTCCTGCAAAGCAGTTTGTCCCCATTGCAGTTTTAGAGAGGCAAGGTATCGGTACCTTAATAATAAAATGAAATGCAAGTTTATTCAGCCGAGGTTTCAATGTCCCAATTGTGAGCACTGCTTTACAGTGGGTGGAAGAAATCATTATTCAACACGGAAGAGGAAATTCAAAAGTGAGAGCCAAATTCAATCCTCAGACAAGAAACCCAATACCCAGTTTGGGAAGCAGACAAGGGAGGCTGCAGTAATTACAGATTGGGCTTGTATAGAAGAAAGCCAGTTTGCAAACTCTAGTCTCCCTGATCTAATTGACATCAATGACATTGTAGGTGTTGATAGTTACCATTATGGATATGAAGGTCCTTCAATACAAAAAGAAACAATTGGAGAAGCAGGAGAAGATCCAATCAATTATGAGGAGAAATATCAAGCTGCTGGGGAGCTTTTCAATGATATAAGGGACTACTTTGATGGTCCAGGTTCAGAACTAGCTCTGGACAATTCTGCCAAGACAGTAGATGAAGGAATGTCTAATTTCATCACCAAGCTTGTTGAAAAATACAATGAGAACATGAAGTCTGTTTGGGAATTTGAGCTCTGATTAATCTTTCCAGCTGCTTTGTACCATCAATCAAAAGGGAAAGAATTTTCATCTGTAGAAAGAATTAGATATTTCTGTCTGTTGTCCATTTTGTATTGGATGAGTTGTGGACAATTTGGGTTTTCAATGTAATAGATTTATGTAGGATTAGAATTTCTTTCCTTCTGATCTGTGAAGGAAATGTGTATGCAGATAAATTCTTTATTTACATATCAAAATGTATATTAAGATGATAAATTAATATTCA
The DNA here is from genome assembly GCA_007258455.2 of Sequoia sempervirens. Lineage (NCBI taxonomy): Eukaryota > Viridiplantae > Streptophyta > Pinopsida > Cupressales > Cupressaceae > Sequoia > Sequoia sempervirens. The sequence goes on from VDFB02344295.1 coordinate 281,283, forward strand.
TATTAATAGCAATAGATTTTGAAATATTTCTGGCTTTGGAGACAATCTTAATAACAATAAATTTTGAAATATTTCTGGCTTTGGAGACAATCTTAATAACAATAAATTTTGAAATATTTTGAACTTCAAAATGTTAAGATAATTATTAGGTTTGAATTCATTTTAAATATAATTTCATTAAAGATCAAGCAAATAGGATTGGCAGGCATACAATGTTTCCCAGGGTATGGTGAAAACTCAAGTGTAAGAAATGGGAAAACACAATATCTTTAGAAGATGATTTCAAGATTTCACCATCATATTTATACAGTTAAATAAAGATCTGGTGCCCTATTCAGTTGAGTCTTGGAACAATATGTTATATTCATTTAATACTGTCAAATTCACACAGAGCCCAAAATGGGCAATCAGCGTATCCTTAAGGAATACTTATCCTTGTTCATGGACTATGCCTTTCCCCATCTTAAAACCCTGTTAAAAACAATTTTAAAATGGCTCCACTTTTTATCTTATTAATGAATTTTCTAGATGAATAACAACACATAACTTCTCATTAATAAATCTGTCATGACTCTTTTTTTTTTTAAAATCAAATTTAAATTTTAAGTTTTATTGAATTATATTTTATAATTTTTAACTTTTTAATTTAAGGAGTGGCAAGTAGTTAGTGGTATGTAGAATCTACTTAGTAATAGTTAGTTTTGCTTATAATTTTTGTTCTTTTGTTTGTTAGCTAATTCTATTTTTTTGTTAGGAGGTTTTATCTCAAACCCAAAAGCATTTTAGCTATCCAATAAGAAGCACAGACAATAGGGTGAAACCTCTTTGACTATGAGCCAAGGATTGAGGGGTATCCATTCTCCCAAAATCTTTTAAAACAAGACTTGATCCTTAATGAGTTCATTCACAACCATTATACTTCACCAATAGACCAAAGGGCCATTAATAGCTAGCTTTGTTTTCTCTAATTGATCTCCATGTATTTTGGTGTTCTTAGTTTCATACCTCATGAGACTAGTTTCTTTTGTCATTTGGCTACTACATTGTAATAGGATCTAGGGCCTCATTTAATCATGTTTGTAATTTTTTTTTTTTAAATACAAGTGGTTGAGCCACTATAAACTTTATATTGATTTTGAAAAGAGATATTACGTTGCAGGAGTCCATATTGTCAAAAAAGGTTTATAACAGAAGCCATTAACTCCATAGATTGTCAAAATATTAAAAAACAATAATTATAACTTAATCAAAAACATTTATAAATTTAATTTATTTTACAATAATTATTATTTTTTGATCGATAATAAGTTTTTATTTTATTGAAATATCTAAAACAAAGTTTACACTTCATGCAGTAAAAGCAAAACCCATACACCGAAAAATTGATTAACCAGTAGCATAACCACAAAAACCCATTCCACCAAAATGACAACTAAAAACCTACTTCCTTGCACCTATACCAGCACCAGAAAATTCTATAACTACTCTATGCCCATAATCTCCCTATATCAACTACCCTGCCCTTCCACCTTTTTTCAACAAAAAACCAAACCCTGAAAGATCAATTACATAATATTTTCATATGATTCTCCCAGCTACAGTGGGCCGATTTCATTCAACGGCTTAGCTCGCTTCCGCAGACATAAGCCTCTGAGTACACACATTTCCTCCTTCGCATACTCCTTGAGGTTTGCCAAAGTCATTTCCAACTTTGCCAACTCTAGGCAGATTTTTAAAGCCTTCCATCCTCACTAGCATCCTCTCTCTAGAGTTCCTTCGTGCGACCCTCCGGCCATCTTATGAACAAATGATTTAATTTCTCCATTTCCAGGCTACCTCCATCCCGACCCTCCTCAATCAAACCAATGCTTGGAATTGCTCGTTGCAGGATTGATTCCATGTTTCCCAAGAATTCTTTTGGCACCAGAGCTTTCATTACTCGCCTTACTTCATTTACAGGCTCCCCTACCTCCAACCCCCACGCCATTACCAATGAACATATATATGAATTCGTTCAGTATTGGTGCGTCATCTTCTCAAACCCATCACCAAGTATAATCCTTACCGCTTGCACCGCTTCTTTTTCCTTCACCTTGAATAGCCCGCACAATCTCTTTATGGAGGCTTTCCCTATGAATGGGTCTAGTTTCTTATGCGTAGACAATAAGAAACCTGCCTCCATCATTACATCACCTCTCCAACGACTCCTTTGCACTTCACCTCTTTTTGTAGCCGCCCAACACACCCACCGCTTCCTTAAAAAGAACTTCGATTGTGATGAGATTATAATTCACCTCACTTTTCCAGCCTAAACCATTAAATGACGATGTACTTCGGCGCCTCCATCTCCTCCTATACTCGAAATTATTCTTGCTTTGAATTCTCATCTCACCTTGTGCCTTACGAAAGTCTGCCATCGTACTCCTGTACACCCTCCGCCAGATCTTCCTCATTTATTGCTCTTAAATCTTCAAACATTACAACATCTATATCTATCAGAGATAAATCCCATTTCGAAAGAGTGTCAGCCTCCATATTTCCCATTCGTCGTACATGGCTCACCTTGTAAGCTTCAAAACGTGTTAATTCCTCCTCTATCCTTTTTATCATCCCTTGCAAATGCCATGCATTAATATTACCTTTGCTTATTGCTTGAATTGTTAGGAGCGAATCACCTTCTAGATGCACCTTAGAAACCCCTACTAACCTTGCTAGCTTGATTTCCATTAAGACAGATGTCGTTTCCTCCACATTATTCGTACCATCTTGCAACCTCATTGCTCCAAAGGCTATAACATTTCCATTCCAATCTCTGACTATACATCCAGCCCCCGACGGGCCCAGATTTCCTTTTGCTGCTCCATCAAAATTTACTTTCCACCACCCTACTTCTGGTTTCTCCCATTTTACTTCATCAACTTTTACCCGTGTTGGATCAACCCAACCAAGCCCCTTAATGGGCTATTTTACAATAATTATTAACTTAATATGCCTTGGGAAAACCTCATTTCAATGTTTCCACCTCCACAAATGAATATGGTGATGATGATATAAATTGTGTGCTCTTATGGGAGTAGAGGAAAATAAATAAAAATGACTGATAAATAACATAACTATAACTTACCAGTTAGATTTTAAATTCTTGTTGGATTGAAGTCACCTTTCTCATCACACACGAGGAGAAATAGGAAAACTCTTGGAGTTCCTGCAAGTATTATTGCTCATAATAATAATAAAATACAATAAACATGAAACATATTACAATGCATAAACATGAATTTTATGATGTGTTGCAAACTATAATAATTGACTAAAATCTAGTTGTAGATCTTCTGCTTATTTTTCTCTTGAAATTGTATTAATTACCTTTTAGGATGTTAGAGTGATATTCAAATTGCTTAGGTGTTCAAATGGAGGGAACAACTTATATTTATATGAGTTTAACCATATTTCAAATTAACTGTTAAGACAAGCCAACAATTAAATTCAAATTCTTAAACATATTGAGGTCAACAACAATATTTGGAGTGTAGGGCCTTATTAGGTGGGGCAGGGGCATTGATCAACCTAGTACAACCTTTTTTAGCTCTTCAAAAGTTCGTTAAATAAATATTTAGTTCAATTTCTTGAACTTAACTCAATTTCTAGAAAAAATGACAGTTAAACAAATAAATTATAAGCATAATTAGGTACATTCACATAAGAGGATATTGAATCTAGTGTAAAATTTTCAAGGGTGATAATTTACGACACTACATCTAGCCCCCAATTTAGTGGGGGTATGAACTTATGCTCATACTCACACTAAAGTATGAAGAAACCAAAGAGTCATTTTTTTGAAACAATGTGATAGCCCCAAAGCTAAGGATCTTACCGAGAAACAATGTCAAGGAAAATAAAACACATAGACATATAAGACATGGTACAAAAAATCATGTAGTAACACAAAACAAACACAAAGCGAACATAATGCAAAACACAAATTGAGCATAAAGCATACACAAATTAAACACAAAGCTTACATGAAACATACAAGATAAACAAAAATATGAATGGTATGGTTGATGCAAAATAAACAGGTTCAATACCAATTGTTGAGAAATTCAATCTCTATCCAAATATGAATTCAATGGATGATATTCAAGGCTTGGACTACAACAATATGAAAATTTGAACAGGATCAATGATCAGTGGAGCTTCACACTATGCTAGCCAAGCGAGATCAAGTTGTGATGCGGGCAAAGAGTACCACAACAAAATGTGACATCTTGTAGAGCTAAACTGATGAACTCAACAAGCGAGTAGAGGTAGTGAGGATAACTATTGATCCCCAGGTGTAGCAACTCCAAGACGAGCTGCAACGAGCCTGTGAGTGGGAGGATTCACTATAGGAGTAGATGGAAAAGCTACAAGAGGATGTAGTCAAGCTTAGAGGAGAGGTTTGAGGACTGTGGGCATAGAGAATGTATGTGTTATGGTCACATCAGTCACATTCATTCACATCCATCCAACATCCTCCTTTTCCACCATTGCAAGCGCTAGATGGCTTAGGTAGCCATGCACCCAAGGGCTAGAGACCCATTTTTGTATGCCAATTTTTATAGATCATATAATTTTTTATGTACAACATTATTTTGTTGTATATCCACATACATATATAGTCACCATATTTTAACATAGTGGTGTGGTATATATACATGACATTTGTGAAGGCTAATATCTTTTTGTAGGTCTCCAAGACATTCAAGCATTCAAGTAATCAAGATTCAAATCCTTGAGGAGAAGTGTATGACTTCAGTCCCTTAAGAAATCCATTGAAGGGTTGTTAGTTGCAACATTGTGTTCATTCATTATTCCTTCCTTTCAAGCATCATTTCTATCATTGAAATTTCCATTATGAAGGTGGGAACACTTACACAGGGTTTGAATGAGGTAATCCCCTAAATGACACATCTTCCCTCTTTGTGAATGTGCAAGTTACAGGTCTGGAGAGGATTGAAAAGATCTTGAAGGAAAATTCTACATTGTTGTATTTTTTGTCATCAACCTTGTCAAGCCACAAATACTCACCTACAAAATTTATTAACGACATTGTGAAAGGTCTACAACTGAGAATCAAGAGCTTAGATCCAACATCAAAGGAATATAAAAATAGTTTTAGGACACCCTACCAAAGACCCAGTCACTCAGGGGCAAGCAAGTTCCTCTGTACATGCTGATCCAACTTTTGGTGGTAGGTAGACATAAGTTTGTACTTTCCAAGTTCATCTACAAATTACTGTTCTCATCTATTTATTTCCCAAAAAATGCATTTACATATTAGGTCATATATTCTAATTAAGTCAATTATTTCAAATCATTTCCAACACATTCCTAAGAATCAAAAGGATCTGATCCAAGTATAATTGATTCACCTCTTTGGTTGAAAGTCAATCTATGCACCTTGTTGATTTGCATCCTAATGAAATCCTAGAAATGTTGGAACATTGACCTTAGGTTTGGAAATTAAACTTAAGGTCACCCACATTTTTATGTTTCTATTTCAATTTTTAGTTGATATAAGTTTAAATGTAATTTTGTAGTTGTTGTAGTGGTTGTTGGTGTCCTCTAATGGTTCAATAACTAAGCCCTTAAAGTTGTAACTTAGAGATTAGATATCTACACTAAGTAGTTATCTTGCTCATCATGAAGGTTCATTTCATTGTCAACCCAAGGACAAGAACTTGAAATGGGTTAGCACTGTCTATGCACTAGGATTCAATTGTAGTCATCCTTATCCTATAACTAGAAAGGAAACAGTACTAAAAATTAAATGCTTGAAAGGAATTAGCATAAGTAATGAGCATGAATCAACAACTAAACTTAACTGAAATGAATGAAAAAAACATAAATCTTAGCAAACGGGCAGGAAGTTACTTTGTCTGCCTTGGCTGTAGAAATAGACATAGAACACAGTTCCAATGGCTGCAGGTATAGACAACTACTAAGACTGTAACTAATTACTGAACAAAAAGTAACTACTGAACCGAATCGATGGAATTCTCACCAAGTGGGCCCCCTTGAATGAGTTTTCCTTAAACTAACTTAGATGCAACAAATCAAAGTATCATTTCATTCATTGAAAACATAATTACATCATATCAACATGATTGTATTCCTTGAAACGGAAAATGAAAGTACAATATCAGAACATCTAACCTTGTGAAGAGGGATATCTAATCATTATTTATAGAAGGAAAGCTTCTAACTAACCCTAACTAACTAGGTGGTCAACTCCAACAAACTAGGAGGATGCCATTTATTGAGAGCATGAAAAAGAGGAAGGAGGTTATGCGTGCACCAGATTTAGTCAAACCAGTCTTGCCTCAATGAGGATCCAACATAACAATGCCTCTGAAATCTACTCAACTAACAAACATGATCATTTAAAGGTAAGTTACAACTTCCATATGAGCTGGAAGTTTCCCTCCATTGACCTCTTTAATGACCATCTTGTTACATCCCCCCTAAGACTTAATATGTTATGATAATGGAATTATGGATGCTAGTATTGTTATTATAACTGCCTTTCATGTGAGCGTGAAATAATGGATTGAATAATTGTTTCATTTTTGCAATTGTAAATGTGAATGTGAATGATTATTTAACTATGTGAATGTATCTGTTGATAATGATGATGATGATATTATATGCAAATGTGAATTAATGTGTTAGGAATGGTCTAACTCTAGTTTCTCGTGTCAAGTGGTTGCAGGATCGACATCGCACAAAGGGAAAAGGGACTATCATAAGGGAAAGTGGCTATCTGAGTTATGAAGGTCAAGCTGTAGGCAATATTTGAGCAAGGATTTTCTCCTCACGCATCAAGTTCAGACGCAACTAGGCACGTCAAAACTCTTGTTTAATATTTCTTTTGAATCTGCTCAAAATTTTAATCTGAAGCTTGTTTATAATTTCTATTTGCTGAACATGGGTATATATATATATTTGGGTGATCATGTAATGTTATAGGTTAATTTGTCACCATCCAATATGGTAGTATCTTTCTCCATCTCTTGTAGAAAATAGGGACCTTTTGTTGTGTTTTGAACTCCTTATTGCTATGTATCCAAGTTAATATATGTCCAACGTCCTGCATTCCTTTACCTAATATTTTGATGCCGATTGACTTAATCATTGGAACTTTCTCTGTCAACTCAACCTTAGGGTGTTGTCTTGGAATAGCTAATCTCTGGCAATATTCTTTCGGATGGTGAAGCCATACCTCCTATTTGTATCTTCAAGCCACAAAAACAATTATAATTTGTAATTCTCTGTAGTAACTGGAACTCTTTTAAATTCCAAACCTTGTTGTAGAAGTATTTTGGATTGGTAATTTTCTCCCTAATCTTGAACTTATCGACAAGTGCTCTTTTCCCAATCTGTTAGCCTTGTACTGCAATATAGGCCACCTGAATCTATGTGAAATCAAGTCTTATTGGATATCTTGAATATTAAACCACCCTGCCTTATTTCAAATCCCTACCACTCTTGAGAGTTTGATCTGTATACCTTACCCATACCCTGATCTTTGTACTGACATTGAAATCATATGTGTTTACTTAAACTAATCAGTATTCCTTCTCTCACTCTCTCTATTAAGACATCAGTTGATCTACTTTAATGAAAAGATCCAATTCAACAAAAACAATAAACCGCAAGGTTAAGAATCTAGGAGTATTTTGCTACGTCAATGATAATACATGAAATAAGAAACCTAACCTGGAAGCAGTCATGTTGAGCAAGGGTGTATGTTGATAGCACAGTAGTGCTTGAGATGTTGGCACAATAGTGCCAGAGACATCGTCATAGTAGTGCTAGAGAGACCGGCACAGTGGTGCCAGATGCAATTAGAAAATCCTTGGACAAGGTGGATGCCAGTTAGGCAAAAGTCAGTTCTCATGTATCATATATACTCTGGTCAGAATGATCTTTCTAGTTAGGAGGAACCTACAAAGGAGGGATCAAACAACAGTATAGGTGTATGAACACCAGGCTCAGAGACATGATGACAATTGATCCTTGTTGATTTCCCTCGAGAAGGGTTAGATTTCTTCAGTTGAAGAACACGGGAAGACCAGAAGGTCTTGGTTGGGCGGTAAAGCCCCTGAGATAATTCTTTTTCCCTAAATGATAAAATAGCTAAAGGATTTTTGTTTGAAGATGATGTCAATTAACAAACTCTTTCATACTCCTTTCCAAGTATTGCTTGTCAATCTTTAAATTTATTTACTTTTATGAAAATGTATTTCCAAGAGAATGTACTTTGATGAAATAGCAAATATAGTTAGCCAGTTATTTCCTTTCTATTAAAATGGTGTTTTCTTGAAGGTAGTTTGATTTAATTAAATAATTTTGTGCCCTAAGAGAAAACACTAGTTTGACAGTTTATCTATTATGAATTATCGAAATGGTTAAAAGTTCTCTTTCAGCTGACATCGTTTAAAGTTAGAAGTTAGTTACATCTTATAAATAGAGGGAAAACCCTAGTTTTAAAATAAGTTAGTTGCTACCAGCTGAAAGTTAGTTAATTATTTTCTTTTTAAAAAACTATAGATTAGATAGGTTGTTATACATCTTGACTTCTTTAGCAATCGACCAGCTGGCATGAACTTCTTCCACCTTGCAAGCTTCATTTATATCTTCATATTAATGTGAACCTGCATAATGATATTAGCATGCACAAAAAAATTGTATATGCATAATCACCTTAGAATAACATTCATTCAATCACATGTAAAATTAATATAGATATATCACATAGCAGGTTAATCATCAAAGTTACAGGGATAAGTGCATGCCCAAAGTTCATAAATTTAGCGAAATAACATAGAGAGTGTCATTAACGAGGTGCTAAATTCCCATAGTAATAACAACAAATATATGATAAACCCTATCAAAATTGAGTCATTATTGGGACTCATCATCTCCCCCAACCTAATGATCTACTAGTCCTCTAGCATAGGGAACTCAATTCCTTTGCCTAACCAAAGCCTTGAAATCACCAATTGTTGTCTACCCTTGATCAGTCTTTGCAGTATCTAAATTTGGATCCCAAAAGAATCCCTGCTTGCTTTCCAGTCTGTCCCACCTTGGCCTCTCTGTATCTACATCGTACTAGTAGGTTATGTAGTCTAGTACTGGCCACAACATAATAGGTCGCTAAAATATCAATGGGAGCTAATAGTGTTGTTTCATCCTCCCAAGATGTATATACCTGATGCTTCATTTGCAAGTTGCATAATAATTTTGCAGGGAATGGGGTTCAACCTGTTTTAAATGATCTAGAAAATCATTCCATCTCTATGATATATATCCCAATATTGTCTTTCCTGTAGTGACAACTACCTGCTCATGTTCTAGGTATGCTTCCTCCCTAGAAGGAATGATCCTCTTTTTGTACTCTGGATTATAAAGAAGTTTGTGCCATGTGTAGTAGATATCTGTAGGATTGCTCGATTCAACCTTAGAGATAAGGGGGTATGGAGTTCTCTTTCTTTGTATATTTTGAATTGTTTCCCCCAACTGATTTCATTTTGAATCCATGAAATTAATGACCTCAAGTGAATATCCCCAATGTATAACAATGGATTCCATTCATGGTCATTGGGAATGGCATACTTATGCAAATACAATCCACATAGCAGATTTTTAACTTCAGGAGGGGAGGATTGGTAAGCTTAGAAAAATTCTTGTGGGGTTTCAATGGAATGGATTAGACCCAAAATGACCCTTGACAACTTAAAAGAAAGATGACACTCATTTAAATGCAATGCATATACCCTTGGAGGAGTTCTACATGCCATAATTTGTGGTACGAAAGCCATCACATTGTCTACCTTATCCTTTAATACAGTAATCTCTGCATTATTCTCCTCAATTTCTTCATTTTTCTTATTGATTTCTTCATGCAGCTTGCGTTTTTCTTTATTCCACTCTTCCTCTTTCTTCTGCATTTCTTTCCATAAATCTAGGGCCACTGATGCCCATGAAAAAGGAGGTTTTTTCTTTCCTACTAGGATCTTTCCTTGCACCAGTTCTTGATGTTCAACTTGCTCTATTTGCACCAATTTTTGATGTTCAACTTGCTATGTTTGCACTAGTTCCTGGTTTTCAACTTGCTCTACAACATCAACAAGTTCTGCCAATCCTATATTTGCCTACTCCTCAGGAGCTTCTGCCTCCTTTCTAGGTTTCCCTCTAAGTCTATGGCTCCTTTTTGGAGGAAAACCAGTAGTAGACTCAGTTAGTTTTGATTTCTTTGGAGGGCTTTTATTTTTCCCAATGGCTGTAGGATGCTCTGTTTCTTCAATTTTCCACTTCCTAAGGCTAGGGTTTACCTTTTCTGGTTTTTGCTTCTTATCCTTCCCTTTGCTAATTTATGCTTTTCTCATTTTTACTTCCTCTTTTCGAATAGCAGCTCTAGTGCAAACTGTAGTTTTAGGGGGAACATCAACATTGGGGTCCAAAGATGAGTTATCTTCATTTGTATGCTTTGATTCAAAGGAACCAATTTCTATTGTAGGTTCTACTGTAGGGGGGTTTGTGCTAGGGTTTTCCCCAGAATTTGAAGCTCCATGAGTGATTTTCATAACCCCCTCATCCCCACTAACCCTATGAATTAGGGGTCGACCTCTGGGACCCGCATTTTCCAATCTAAATTTATCAATGTTCAAAAATTCATCCCATGGCATATTAGACGCATCTTGCAAAGATTTTTCTACCAACAATTTAATCAAACAGTGATGGAAAATAGAGTTTTCCCTACCTTTATGTGTCTCAGCATCCATGATTGCAAGAAGCTTGTATAGGACGTTTGGCACATTCATCCTCCTGACATGTCTCATGTGCTTCAGAAGCTTGAAATGTACAAAATGAAGACAGGATTGGTGACCCTCGCAGGTAATGTGTTTAATAATGTAGACAACAACTGCTTTCCATTTTTCTGGAAAAGTAGTTCTTCATGTTCCTTGTTTGTCTATAACAAGTGGAGGATCACTAGGCTCGGTGAATTCTTCTCTAGCTGATCTAGCATCCCTCAAAGTAGGGTAGGGTTCTCCTTCAACAGGAAAACCTAACACTTCAACAATCCTTTCTTTAGTGGCTATAACTTCTATCCCTTTCACCATTTCCTTACCATTAGAAAATGTTTGTGCAAATTCTAAGGAAATGTCATTATTGAAACTATTTAGCTTCATAAAGTAATCTAACCATCCATAATTTTTGAATTCAGTCTTACAGGGTGCATCCTGTAGGATTACCTGGTGAACTGTAGGTTCATTTCTGATTAACTGACCTCCCATTGCTTCTACTCACACTTTGGAAAACACCTCTGCAAGGACTTCTTTCCTGCAATCCTTCTTCTGAAACCCAATTTCTCTTCTGCTTCATGCAACTCTTCACTAGTACTAACGCCAATGTCATATGACTTCTCAATTTACCTTTTTACTGGAATTATGATTCTGACTAAGGCAGTAAATAAGATGTAAAGAGGGGTATCATCAAATAAAATGGTGGCGGCTTAGTTTCATATCATGCATGTAGGATGTCACTTCAACTACATCATTTCAAATTTGTTGCCATGCTGGTGCATGAGATATGATTAATGAAATGTATGACATGTCGGTTCATACTTCCCCACAACCTAAATAAAAGCATGTGTCCACATAGGCTAGGAAAAAATTATGATGTAACAAGGCATATGAGCAAGAGTTGCTATGTGAAATATCAATATTAAAGTACAGTAATTAAATAAATACATGTAAGGTAATTAAGATACATTAAGTTGTTGTGCACGTACTTGAAAAGTTGGAGTGTCTTTTGCAAAGAATGTGGAAGGAAGTACCGGTCACTAGAAAAGTACGGTTGAGCAATTAAATGAAGTGATGATGGAGTGAAGTAATGGTGAAATGATGGTAAAGTGGTGGTTGAGTGATGGAAGAGAGAGAATAGATGGAGATGAATAGGCGGGTAGATTTATTGATGGGGAAGTTAATTCCCACAAAAAGTGAAAATATTTATTATGATTGCATGTGTACCTTTGACTAGTCAGAAGGATGGACACTAGGTCTGCTTTCTTCAACAACAGGAACTTTAGAGTTCTAGTATTCAATAAATTGATGTCTGAACTCTTGTTTTGAGGCCGGTTTATGGTATAACCTAAGGTGATGACCATTGACCAGGAGCTTGAACCTGATAGGATCAATTGTTGTAAGTTGAACAACACCATTGGGGAAGACCTTTGCAATCTCATATGGTCCCAACCACCTGGTTTGAATTTTTCCTATGTTGTCTTTATACTTGGAATTATAAAGAAGTGCCCAGTCACCTAGCTGGAACTTCTTTTCTTTGATGTATTTATCATGCCATCTAACTCTCTGGTTTTGCACCATCTTAGCATGGTGGAGAGCTGATTTCCTCATCTTATCTAAGGCATTTAGTTGCATAACGCTGCCATTCTATGCCTCAGATACATCTATTCCAAGGTCTAGTGTTCTAAGATTTTTGTGTTCAAACTCTATTGGCATCATTGTTGTTTGTCCATATAATAGTTCAAAGGGAGTAAAGTCGGTGGTAGTTTTCCAAGTGGTTCTATAGGCCCATATAGCTTCTGGAAACCTATTTGTCCAATATTTTTTGTAGATTGCTATTGTTTTTGTCAGAATTGATTCTATTTCCCTATTTCTTACCTTAGGTTGGCCATTGGCTTGAGGGTGATAGGGTGTGGATTTTCTATGCTTGACATTATACTCATTCACTAATGTTGTGACAAGAGTGGATGTGAACTAATATCCTTGATCTGTGACTATCTCTCTAGGAACTCCATAGCGCGTGAATATTTCTTCATAGAGGAATTCTGCAACTTTATTGTCCCTAGCATGTTTCATGGCTTTTACCTCAACCCACTTAGTCACATAGTCAGTACAAACCAAGATGTAAGATTTTCCATTTGATGGTGGATCAATTGGACCTACAAAATTAAGTCCCCATTTATCAAGTGGTGTGATAACTACTTGAGGGTATAGAGGCATCTCATCTGATTTAGTTGGTCAGCCCATCCTTTGACATTTATCACACTTCCTAGTGTACTTTCCTGCATCCTTATGAAGTGTAGGCCAGTAATACCCTATATTGAGAATCTTCATGGTTGTTCTCTTAGCTACAAAATTCCCCACACAAGGTTCATTATGGCATGCATGTAGTATATCATAGGCTTCATCCTCTCTTACACATCTTTTCATCACATGATCTAGTCCAATATAGAATAATCAACTTGCAATTCATGACAATGGAAAAGTTTTCTAAATAAGAACCCTTTGCTCTTTCAGAGAGAAATGAGGGGGAACTCTCCCTATAACAAGATAATTGGCTATATCTGCATACCAAGGCATGTGCACACTGATGGACAACAAATGTTCATTAGAAAAGGAGTCATCAATGACTTGAGTGTTCTCTAATGTAGTCAATTGGAGAGAAAATCTGCCACAACATTTGTTTTACCTGGCTTGTCTATAGTGGTGATATCAAATTCCTGCATCAACAACAACCACCTTGCTAATCTTCCTGAAATAAATGGCTTGTTCATAAGGTATCTTATGGCTGCATGGTCTGTATGGAAAAAGATATGATATCTTGTGATATAATCCCTGAACTTGTTGAGAGCATAAATGAATTCCAACATCTCTTTCTCTATCACTGTGTAGTTAAACTCTACCCCTTGTAGGTTCTTTCTAAAAAAGTAGATTGCATTCTCTATTGCTCCCTCTTTTTGTCCCAAGACAACCCCTATAGCATAATTAGATGCATTTGTGTGAATATGGAAAGGGAATCCCCAATTAGGGCCTTTGAGCATAGGAGCATGGGTTAATGCTATTTTTAAATCAAAGAATGCTTTATCACAATACTCTGTCCACTAGAACTCAACATCTTTAGTTAAAAGGACATAAAGTGGTTCTTCCATCTTACTGAAATCTTTTATGAAGCACCTATAATATCCTACATGTCCTAGGAAACTCCTAACATCTTTTTGATTGACAAGAATATAAAGATTGGTAATTACCTCAATTTTGGCTGGGTCCACTTGAATTTATTTCTGCGAGATATAGTGGCCAAGAACCACTCCTTCCTGCATCATCATAAAAAATTTCTCACTGTTCAAGGACAAATTATGGTCTTCACATCTCTGCAAAACCTTTCTTAGGTTTTCTAATGCTTTTGCAAAATCAGTACCATAAGTAGTAAAATCATCCATGTAGATCTCCATACAATCATTGGAAATATTTAAAGAATATACTAATAACTTATCTTTGAAAGGTTGCAAGTGCATTACATAAACCAAATGAAAATACTGAATAGGAATAAGTCCCCCAAGGACAGGTGAAAGTTGTGTTCTCCTGATCTTTAGGTGCAATTTATATCAAATTATAACCATTGAATCCATCTAAGAAGGAAAAATATGACTTTCCTGCAAGTGAATCTAATACTTGGTCTATAAATGGAAGGGGAAAGCGATCATTTTTGGTGGTAGAGTTTAGTTCCCTATAGTCAACAAAATTTCTGCATTCACCTCCCTTTTAGGCATAATTACCAAAGGGGACACCCATTGGCTATCTGAGATAGGGTAGATAAATTTTGCATCCAATAACTTTTGTAGTCCCCCTTTCACAATCTCCCTTAATGTAGGGTTGATTCTCCTTTGTGGTTGCCTTACTAGTGTGCAATCATCTCTAATGTAGATCCTATGAGTACAGAGTTTGGGATCTAATCCTTTCATGTCATGGTAATCCCATGCAAATGCATGCTGATGCAACTTCAATAGGTTTGTTTGGGATAACTGTTGCTGTTGACTCAACTTGTTGTTAATATTCAAATGTTTCCCCTTTAAAACTTGTACTTGTGTGGTCAACTTAATCATGGACGTTTCATTGATACTTGGCATTTTTAGTTCATGCGGTAACAATGTATGAAGCATTTTTGTTGTTGTAGGAAATCCAAGTGCAGGAGAAGCGGGCGAAAGTATCTGCAATGGACATGCAGAACTAGATTCATGAGTGGGTGATTCTTCATGCACTTCACAATGGTTTTGAATTATATGGGATAATATTTCATCTTCTTCCTAAATCTGCATAAAAGGAATTATTCCTATCATCATTAGTTGTGCCACCGAATTGATCTCCTTGGCCTCTTCTCCAACATGTGTCCATATCATGGGATGGTTGAGCAGGAGGATAGAGGACAAGCTTTTTAGTGCTTCTCCCATTAGAAATAGTCACATCCCTTGACCGACGTCCAATGTAAGCATCTATTGTAGCTAACCACGACCTACCCAGAATAATGGGATACCCTCCTAATGTAGCTTTAGGGGAAAGGATCATGAAATCTGCTGGATATTTCCAAGAGTCTAGAGTAACAACAAGATCTTCTACAATACCATCTGGTTTGATAGTGGAAATGTCAGCAAGCTGTAGGACAGTAGGAGTAAGTCTCATATTTGCAACATTTAGTTATTACAAGATATCCTTAGTCATCACATTGATAGATGCTTCCAATTCTGTTAGAGTAGTCTTTACTTGGATTCCATTTATAATGACTCCAACTACAGGAGTACATGGTTTAGTATATTTAAGAACAATGACTTTCCAAAGCATGATATCTACAAACTGCCCCACCACATGAATGGTAGTGAGGTCCTTCTTTTTCCTCCTTGGATTTTTGAGACATGCTTCCTTAATTGCCTTGCTATATATATGGACATCTTTTATGGCCCGAAACAAAGGAATCTTGACACATGTGTTTCAACTGATCCAAAATATCAAAGGTTGTTTCTTCCTTTTCTTCCTTATGTTTAACAACTTCTAACCTTTGAGGAAATTGTGGGTCTTGATTGGACTGTTGAATTGGTTCAGGATTCTTGGGCACACTTGACTGAGTAGGGATATCAGATAGATTTTGATGCCCCTCTTCTTCCACAGGAATCCCTATGATAATAGGAGTGGAAGGAGATGACAAAGTGGTTCCTGAACGTAGATGAATATCACTCACACTCACAACATATGCATGAAATTGATTGGGATCTACTGAGTAGACTGGCTACTGCTATGGTTTGTTATTTGGGTTAGGTGTGGATTGAGCTGGAGGTCTAGGTGTGCTAGAGTTTGAGTTAGGAGGAGGAGGAATTATGGTAGGATGTTGAGGCTATGGAGGTGGCTGCATGTAACTAGTTGCCTGGTTTGGCCATTGTTGTCCTCCCCTCCATTGGGATGTCTGTTACCAGTTTCCTGGTGGTTGTTGTCAATTCCCTTGGAATTGTTGCCACTAAGTTGGAGAGTTTTGGTAATTGGGCCAAGTATTTGGAGGGTTATTCCAAGGCTAAGGTGGATATCCTCCAAAGTTTAATGGGTATGGGGGTTTCCATTGATTACTAGATGCATAAGAGTTCAAATAAGGTCCACTAAAAGATAATGGATCTGGTGGCATACCTTGTTTTATAGCCCATGGAATTCTTTGTGCGATGTAGAAAACCTGGTCATCGTCACCCTGAATTGGCCTAAATTCCAGTGGAATTTACTTGTTGTCAATGTTGGCTACCATTTTGCATTTGTAGTCCTTCTTCTTTTTCCTGTAATGAGTGCAACCCATGATTTTCTCAATCAGAAAGTGGGTGAGGAATATGAATTAATTTATTTTTTTAATTAATTCCTTTTTGGAGTTGAACGTGCAAATCAAATTTGACTTTTGCAAACAAAGTTGCATTAGTTTTATTTGATTTTTGATAATTGATTTGAATAGTTTGATTTGATTATTCAAATTTTGGAGGGAAAGTGTCATAATTAAACTATTATGATTTAATAATTTAATCAATTTAGGGGAATAAGGTGATTTAGTGATGTAATCAAATAATTGGCATTGTTTGACTAATCAGGACAAAATAAGATTAGATTAGGACTTTATTAAATAAATGTAATTTATTTAATTGGTTGAAATGATGAAACATGAATTAATCAACTAATGTTGTATTATTCGATAAATAGTAGAATTAGGGTTTTCAAGACTTTATTAAATAAACAGTATTTTATTTAATTTGGTTGAGAATGATGAAAAAGTGAATTAATTAAATAGTGTTGTATTATTCAATTAATAGAGGAAATTAGGGTTTCAGATGTTGTTTGATGTCGTGGGATGATTTTGAGATGTTCCAAGTTGATTCTAAGATGTTTCAAGACGTTTCGAGTTGATTCTAAGATGTTTTGAGATGTTTCGGGTTGATTCTGAGTTGTTTCGAGACATTTTGAGTTGATTTTGAGATGTTATGAGATGTTTTAGGTTGATTTCAAGATGTTCTGAGACATTCTAAGTTGATTCTAAGATGTTCTGAGACATTTTGAGATGATTCTGAGATGTTCTGAGACGTTTCGGGTTGATTCTGAGTTGTTTTGAGACATTCTGAGTTGGTTTCAAGATGTTCCAAGACATTTTGGGTTGATTTCGAGATGTTTTGAGACATTCTAGGTTGTGATAGGTGTTAATTCAATTTTACATGTCTACACACACACACACATATATAGTATTAATATGGGTCAATTGGATCAATTTAGACACCTATTAAGTGTTTGGTACTTATTAGAAAAACTTGGATTTCTTGTTTCTTATATAGAACAATTTTAGAGCTATAAAGCAAGGTCATTCATATATTGGAGTATTTCCAATGTTTAATGAAAAAATATCTTGATCAATTATTATAAAATTGTCACTTGGAAATAGAATCAAAATACTAAGCTCAATGAAATTATTGGCACTAAAATTTAATGAAGACTTGTCATTAAAGGATTTAGTAAAACTTTATCTTCAAAATTATGATTGAATTTAATGGGTTTTTCTAGGAAATGCAAATCATTTATTTACTTTAGCTAAAATAAAAATTGTTATTGAAAAAATAGTAAGGAAACTTACTATGTTTTCTACCTAGGAGTCTATTTATACCTAGTGAATTATATTGATAAATGGAAGAGCTTAGATGTGTAGGAATCTAACTAGAAAGACCAAATACCTTCCAAAAGAGAGCTAAAAAAACTATAAGCTTACTCATAGGATAATAAATACCTTCCAAACTATAAGCTTACGTGTCCCCGATTCAAAATGGACTGTCTCTGTCTCCAGCTGTCCTCAGGACAAGGATGAAAAGGGGACATCCCCTTGCCACCTTTGGAATAGGCTAATGGTAGGAAACATCCATGTCCATCTGGGGATGGTTGGCCGTCCCTGGGATGGATAGGGGACGTAGGTCCCTTGTCATCTCGAGGACGACTACCTATCCCTTGTAGACTGGGAAGTTTCAACAACCAAAAAAACATTAAAAAAAAAACTTTTTTTAAAAATTTTTCTTATTGTTGTTTGAACTTTGATACTTCTAGCTACATGTTTGAGACATTTGGTTATTGATAGACCATGGTTTTATTGATGTTTGAGATTGTTGTTATAAATTTAGAATGCTTTATTGACATTTATTATGTTGTGTTATACTACTGCTCTCGTGATTTATTTATATATTGATATTGTTGTTATCAATTATTCACACATCTCTCTCTCTTTCCCTCTCTCTATAATATATTAATAAATTTTGAAAAATTCATAGATATATATAATTGTATATCGTCGTCCTCTCTCATCTCCTAAAATTACCCCAAAGGTACATCTTGGAAATGTGTCCCCTCCCATCCCCATCCCCCTCTCCGAAATCTTGTCGAACATAAGTTTTTTTTTTGTTATTTTAACACCCACCTCTTTCAAAATTGGAATTGTATGCTCGATTCATTACACCTTTTTTTCTTCAATGCACTGTCATGTTGTATATATGACTAATTTTGTACATGATAATTTTCTTTTTATTTCCTTTATGTCGTATAAGTCAGTTCTTACGAGCTTACAACATCCACACTTTTTGTATGATTGGTAAGTTAGGGTTTCATTGGCCCTTAATTTTCATGAGAGAGCTAAACAAACTAAGACAAACTAAGATCATGATAAGCATCTTAATCCTATATATGAGAAAATTAAATGACCTAAGTAAGCTTAATTAATTAGGTTGAATAGTTATAGGTCCTAAAGTGAAAATAGTTAGATAATATACCCTATTTTTTTTTTAAAATGACATTGTAAAGGGTTGGAAACCATTGGTTTAAAAAATTATATTCAAACAATATTATTTTTGATTTTATCTTGCTTGTTCTTTGGTTTTCTAAATGAAGCCATGATATTCTAATATCATATCTAGGGTTCATCAAAGTGTGATAGACATGAGTTGAGTGCTTTACAATGCATTTTTAGTATTGAAGGCTATGCAGATTTTTTAGTTAATTTATCCTTAGGAGATTATGTCATGTTGTGTTTCTAACTATGTGAAGATTGGTCAAGCAATAATTGGTTTGATTATATTTTTCTACTTTATAGAATCACATATTAGTACAAGGATAATGTGGGATTATTTTGGAATTTCTTGTTTCCCTTGACCTTGTATTTTATTTAAAATTTGGTTTGAATAAGTTGGATTATATTTATGTCACATACTAGTTTCCATGATTTTTCATGCCATAACTAATAAATAAAGAGTTACTGCATGATCATCTATTTATGTATAATGAGTCTATTATATTTTTAATAAGAAAACTAATAAGCACTTTGAATGAAATACTCAATAATGACCTCTAGATTACCTAAGAAATTCTAGACCAAGTACCTTTGGGGAAGAAATTTCCTTTCAAGAAATAACAATCTGGTCCACTCAATTTGATGTGCCAAAATAAGTATGAACAAATTGGTTTTAGAAAGAGATGATTCTATAAATCTAAAAATTTGATAAATAGTTTCATATTTTAAGATTATCATTAATTTTATATTGTATGTTAAATCTAATTTTAAGGTTTTGACAATATTTTGGTATGGTATTTTTAGTTGTTAGACATTCTTTTTCTATTGGTGATAATCTCAAAAGGCTATATGGTAGAGAAAATCATGGCATAGATCCAAGAAATGATCCCAAAAGCACTTTTTCCTCCTCTGGGTGTATCTAAACATGTTAATGCTTTACAAGAATAAATAAGAAAATTGAAGAGGCTATTCAAATATTTGGATGGATGTTAGAGTAAAAGGTATTTCCTAAGTAATTATTTATTTAATTATTAGGTCCCTTTTCCTCTAATTACTTAAGCTTACTTAGGTCATGTTCTTTTATGTCCCATGTCATAAGATGAGGACACATGACATGATCTTGTTTTATCCTCACCTAGGGTTTCTAGGTTAATTATCCTTTTATAAGGATTCTCTTTTGTATAATCATTAAGATGCACATTCATAATGGTTCATTCTTTTTTGATCTTGTTTTTTTGATTGCAGGTGATTCTTGAGAGTCATGGAGTTGATTTTTTCCAACTTCAACATAGTATCAGAGCTCCAAACCTGTAATCCCCTCTCCTTCTTTTGATAGATTTTGTTCCTTGAGCTACAATTTGGTGCATCCTAGACCAAAATAGAGTTTTCCATTAGATTCAGAGTTTTCGAGAAAGTAAGATTTGTATTTTGTTTGGCCCGATTTGAACTCTAGACTCATATCTACAAGGGTTTGAAGCAGTTTTTTTTCTAGATCTGAAGGGTAGCTACAATTTTGGTATATTTTTAGCAAAAACTGTAATGACCAACCCAAAAATTTGATTAAAAGTATACTTTTTTTTATAATAATTTATATATGGACCATTATACCATTATAAATAAATAACACATTAACTATAAACATCAAATTCCAATATCTTTGACCTTACTTTTGAAAGGATCTACATACATCGAGTAAGGCTTGCTCACCACCCGACCATACTGGCATCATGAAGCCACATGGACTCTAGCCAAACCCCTGAGAAAGTAGGGACCACCAATAAACCTAGTTTATTATTTATAGTCATGATATCTATGTACCATGTTAGTGGGTATGCAACCCTTTATAGGATCCCATTTAAACCCCTAGACATATCATTGTCGGTTACCATTTGGGCTACACTATTTTCATTTTCTTGCATAATCAAACATTAGTTGTATAACTAGAATATCATCAATTTAAGAAAAGCCTTCATTTAAGAAACCTCTAATGATCCCCACTAAGGTGAAATCAGAGCATATAATGAATGGGAGTGTCATATCTAACTAACATAATGGAAATAAGAATTAAACATTTCCCTTCCACTTTATGATCACCAAGAACCTCAATGAGGTGAGGTGAGAGAATACGGTGTACGGGGGTTCCACATCTAACTATTAAACATTTCAAATGAAAGAATTTAAACATATCCCTTCATCTTTCTGATCACCAAGATCCTCAATGAGGCGAGGTGAGAGCATACCGTGCATAGGTTTCCACATCTAGCTATTGAACATTCAAATGAGAGAATTTAAAACATATCCCTTCCCCTTTTTGATTACCAAGATCATCAATGAGGTGAGTTGAGAGCATACGGTGTGTACGGGTTTCCACATCTAGCTATTGAACATTCAAATGAGAGAATTTAAAGCATATCCCTTCCACTTGCTGATCACCAAGATCCTCAATGAGGAAAGGTGAGAGCATCTGGTGTATGGATTTCCATATCTAGCTATTGAACATTTAAATGAGAGAATTTAAAACATATCGGACACCTTTTGTTCCTTTAGCAAGTTAACCAGAACCTGAGAGTTTGATTCACAAATAACCCGACGCCAACCCAGCTCATAGGCCCATTCCAAAGCATAAAGGATCACCAATCCCTCCATAAGGTTGATATTTTGTAAACCTTTATGAATAGAAAAGAAGAAAACCACCGAAATAGAAGAGTCTCTACCAACCCCACCAACCCCCGCAGGTCCCAAATCTCCTCGAGAAGAACCATCAGTATTAACCTTCAAAGTGCCAACCAGAGGGGGCTACCATTTACCCAATCTTTGAACTCACTGCCTCATTTTCCTACCTCTCTTACAACAAGTAGAGGTCGAGGAGAGCCCATGGATACCCAGCCTAGCCACCATCTCCACATCCTTTTTCTCCAGTGGTAACACCACTTCTCCCTTAACTTCAATCGTCTCCTGAATCATACCAAGGATCCTGAACCACACTTACTGAATCTACAAGTTCTCCCCTCTAAAAATATTCCTATTCCTTTCCAGCCAAACCTGCCACAATAAGAAAATAGGCCCAGCATGCCACACATCCTACAAAAAGGGAGCCAATGAGGGAGGACTTCCCAAGCTAATCCAAAAATCTACCAAGGAGGAGGCATGTATGCAGGGACTGTTCCAGACTCCCCACCAAGAATTCCAGAGCTGCAAAGTAAAAGGATACCAAAAAAATAGATGAGAAGAATCCTCCTCACCTCTCCCACAAAGAACACACCTTGAGGGGCCCTGAAAACCATGCTTCTGGATATTATCCCAAGTCAAACACCTGTTCCAAGCCAAAGTCCATACAAAGCAGTTGCACTTTGGCCAAGAAAACTTATTCCACACCCTCTTCCACCAAGGAACTTACACCCCCTGATCCTTTGAGAGAGCAGCATCTGGTAGCCAGAAGCAACAATGTAATGACCTTTCCAGTTGGGAGACCACACAAGAACATCCTTATCCATGAGGGAACTGCACTTCTTGCAAGAAAGAATATTATGAAGCACCGCACACTCCTCTTCCATGCCCACCACTGGCTACTCATCAAGATTCTTCCACCTAGCCCTTACTAACTACCCATGAAAATAAAGCACCTTAAAGTCGCCCACCCTCGACCAACCAACATCACAAATCTCCTACACAAGGTCCCCAAGTTAGGAAACTATGAGACAATGGGGGGGAAACCATCCCATGAGTCGCACCAAAACTGAACCTCTGTCCCATGTTTACAAACAACAAAGTAGTGTCATTCACAAATTGAAAATGGGATTGTGTGGGTAAGTCATCTCCCCACCTCCACCCTTGGATGAGGCCCAACTCCACATGTCTTCTCAGAAGGCGCCCCAAACCTTCAACCAGCAGAATAAAAAAGTAAGGAGAGAGAGGGTCACCTTGCCTCAATCCACGAGAAGTGCCAAATAACTTAGAGTGCTCCCCATTAATTAATATGGAGAACAATATTGATGTGACACAACTCATGACCCATTGGATCCATTCATCTCCAAAGCCAAAAGCAACCAGAACCTTCTGGAGAAAAGACCATCAAACTATGTCCTATGCCTTGGCCATATCAAGCTTGATAAACATAGCCTTTTCTCTTGAATTGGCCATAGAATGAATGGTCTCTGCAGCTATAACAATACCATCCAGAATTTGCCTACCCTCCACAAAACCATTTTGCTCCTTTGAAATGAGCACATGTAGCCACTTTTTTAGCCTATTAGCAATTAGCTTGGAAATAATCTTATACACCACATTGCAAAGAGATATGGGAAAAAAGTGGCTTAACCTATCCACCCTGTCACACTTGGGAATGAGTGCAAGGAAAGTGGAATTCAGAGCCTTTAACATCTGCTTATTCCTCTGAGATTCTTGGACCACTACCAATAAATCTAGCTTGATAATCTCCCAGAACTCTTGAAATAATTCAATCGGGAAACCATTAGGGCCTGGGGCTTTCCCTTTCTTCATCTAAAACATAGTACCCTCCAGCTCCTCCAGAGTGATCTCTCCCATGATAAAATCCATCATTTCCCTAGAAACTAGTGAAGGGATACAAGAAAGAACCTGAGCTTCCTCCACAAAACTACTTTGTGAATCCTCTCTGAATAGGGAAGTAAAATACTGAACAACTTCATTCAAAATATCATGAAATGAAGAAAGAGTCTCTCCCCTATCATTGACTAGAACATGATTAGAATTCCCATGACACCTAGATTTTACAGAGTTGAAGAAGAAAGAAGAATTCCTATCTCTCTCCTAGAGCCACTCAACCTGGGCTTTCTGCTTCCAAAAGATCTCCTCCCGTAACTCCCATTCTTCCAAAGCTTTCAAGGCCCTTGATTCCTCCTGCAGTAGATTCTCAGTCACCCCATTCTCCCTAATTATCCTGGTAATACCATCTAGCTCGGCCTATGCAACCGACTTGGCACTAAAAATAATTTTGAAGCATTGTCAGTTCCAATGCTTAAGCTGATATTTAACAAACTGAAGAAGCTTAGCAAAGATATACATAGTCGTACCATAGGAAGGTCTATCATCTTGCCACCACTGAGCAACATAGCCATGGAGCTCAGGATCCCACAACCACATGAGCTGGAACTTGAAAGAGGGAGTCCAAGGAATGCAAACAAAGAGGATAGAAAGCTTAATTATAGGCCAATGGTCTGAACCCCTCCAGTCCAAAATCTCAGAGCTAGGAGACCACAAACCACCAACCCAAAAGCAGGAGACTATGAACCGATCTAGTCATTCCACAATGCAGTTCTCTCCAACCCTCTGATTGTTACAGGTAAATTGTCCATTGTCGGGATTGATATCAACAAGATTTAGAGATGAGATATTATCTTGGAACAACAACGCCGAGGCTTCCAACCTCGCCATACCACCCCACTTCTTTGCAAGTTCAATGATAGCATTGAAGTCACCCCCAATAATCCAAGGATGGTAAGGAGCCATGTTGCAGACAGTTTGAATATTATACCACAAGAGGTGCTTGCCCTGCAGCTCCATAGGCGCATACACATTGGAAAAAAGAACAAATTTCCCAGTCTTAAAACAAGAAGCCACCATGGAAAGAGAGGTCTTAAAGGATACCCACCACTGGGGGAAAATATTCTAAGGGTTCCATAAGCAATCCACCCCCCCAGAAGACCCTTGAGCACCAATGCATTGGCATTCACCATTCCTCCAAAGCTTAGGCCCTAAGCCCATCATACACTCAACAGAAAGCTTGGTCTCCTGCAGAAAGAGGACATCAGGAGAATGACAACTAACTAGATCCCGAACAACTTTTTGTCTAGGGCCACTGTTCAAGCCCCTTACATTCCATGAAAGAACAATCATTTCAAGGGGCTCGGGAAATGTGAATCCAAAGTCTTGACTGACCCTGACTCCACCAACGTCTCCCCTATCAATTTAATATTTTCCACATCTTTCTTCCGACCAAGCTTAGAAGTTTTTTCCGCCTCCCCTTCTTAAGATATTTTTGCAAAATACCTAGTTGAGGAGCTGGCTTACTATTCTTACCCACCTCTATGCCCATTCTTCGTAATGGATGATGCAAGTCCTCACCACCCTTCAAAAATTTAGCAATAGGAATCGACTCCTCCTGAGCCATCATCTGCAAGTCTGTGTCTAGATTCAATGCCCCATCATCCTGTGAAGCGAGAGGGAACCCTAAACTGAGCCCCTCCTACCTAGAAACTCCCACATCTTTCTCTATGTAAGTTATGCTTGGAGTTACCTCCTAGAGGGAAAACTGCATAGTCTCCATAAGAGGCCCCCGACTGTCCAGTACCCAAAGTCCCTTGATCCAAATTTAGCAATCTCGGATTCACTTCCTGTTGGCTAAGATTATCCAACACCTCAAATTTTTTAAAAGTGTCATTAGTCTTTCTTTCTTTCAGAGTCCTTTCCTACCCCTTATTTTTGTTCTGAGCCTTGACAGGAACAAAACCATCATCACTGGCCTCACCACCCAAGAAAGAATCCTTTCCCTTATCCTCCGTAGGAAAAATACGAGGAGGTTGAGAAGAGGGAGCTTCCGAAGGTTTGGCCTTTGGACATATGCACAATAAGTGGCCATATTCATGGAAAAGTCTGCAACGAAAAGGAAAAGTCTCATAGTCTAACTGCTGCACCCATGAGTAAGATCCTACACACACTTCTATAGAGTATGGCAATGGTTTGCTTAAGTTAATTTCCACAAAAAAATGGGCATATATCATTACCTTTTTGAACTAAGTCTGTTGTGAAGAACCAACCGGTTTACCAAGCTTCGAGGCCAGTAAATGCAAAACATCATCACGCCAACATTCCACCAGGAGCCTCAGTAGTCTGACCTAAATTGGAACCCTAATTGAAATCTCCTCAGCTGGATTGAAGCCTGCATGCCATGGTTTGATAAACAGGCCCACCTGGTTGTAAAAGTAAAGCCCCCCCTTCAAACACCTTGATCCTATCCACCACACAATCAAATGTAACCATAAAATAGTTATTTGCCAGGAGTCGAATCTCCATCTCCCCCTCTGGAAACCATGTCCTCTAAGCCCATGCTTCTAGAAATTGCAATGAGATCCTCAGTCCCAAAAACTTGTAGTATAGGGAATGCCTTGAGTAGTAATCAATATCTTTTGCTAGCATCTCCATTGGAATCTCTACATTCGGCCTCTCTTTGCACCTTTCCAAGCACCCATTAATCTTCAGAATCCAAGCTCCCCCTGACAAGCCCATTTAAATCTTCTTTGAATCCAAAGAGAAGAGGCTATTATAAAAAATCTTAAGACCTTGTGGCGAGGGTTTTAGCCAAAAGCTGAATGAAAATCCATCTTAGGGCTCACCCCAAATGACTCCCCTCATGACATTAGATCAGAAGAAGGCCCTAAATAGGCATGCAAGCCCTCAATCCCCTTGAACCAAACACTTCCCCAACAAACCACAAGCTAACTGCTACCACACACCCCACAGCCAAGACAATTCACCACTTACAAACCACCACCACCCACCACACAAGCACAAACCCTCACCACCAGTAGCTAACAGCCAACCCCCAACCTGCTATCAATCCAAATGCACCTAGCCACACAACAACCCCTACCTTCACAACTAAAGGGAGGAAACACAACACAGAGCAGACTATGCGCACCAATCTATAGTCAAACGCCAGCCCAGTGCCGCCCTAAAGCTGAGAAATAAAGGATACAAACATTGCTGAAGTAAGGTCTTCACGCAACACACACTCTCCCCCCTGTACACGCAGCAAATGACCCCACACACACAACCAGTGAATAATAAACATGTGATCTTAAGAGACAAGGGGCATGCAACTCCATGCATCAACATGCAACCTGAGCCAAGAAGGCCACGGGGAAGCATGCACAGGTTGCAAAGCGCTCCATGGGCATTATGATGCATCTTCAACTCTATTTCACACTTTGAATCAAATATATAATGAGTATTTGAAAATATTAGGTGAAACCTAAATTCAAATTTAAAAGCTAGTTAATGGACCTTGGGCCTTTAATCTATTTGTGAAATTGAATAGTTTTTAATGAGCCCACTAGAGATCAACTCTTTTTGAATGCAAAACCTATTTTTGAATAGCTAAATTTCTTAAGATGATATAAATCCTCCATCAAAAAATAAATAAATTAAAAATCTAAAAATTTAAAAACAAATTTAATCAATTCACAAATCTTACAACAAATAAAATAAAATAAAATAAAAAATTTAATAGTACTTATTATGCGGCAATGTATTATGCTTCAATGTATTTATGTTTAGTAGTTTGATTAGGATGTTGGTAGAAGGATAGTATGGAAATTTCAGGACTATTCTGGCAATCTGGCTTTTTTGGTGATATGTATTACTCTCTTATAAATTTAATATAATATATATAGGCCTCCGCGCCTTTTATAAAAAATAAATAAATTAATAAGAAATAATTAAAAGTAAAAACATATATAATTTGAATTATGTACCCAATTTCCACAAAAACATCATACTAGTTTTACATTTGTCAATCAATCAAAATGAATTATAAAAGAAGAAAGATAGATGTAGAGTATTCAATTTTTTCCACAGTAAACATCAACAATTAATAGCTTGTATTATGTTGCAATGTATTTCTGTTTAGTAGTTTGATTAGGATGTTGGTAGAAGGATAGTATGGAACTTTTAAGACTGTTCTGGCAATCTAGCTTTTTTGGTGATATGTACTAATCTCTTATAAATTTAATATAATATATATAGGCCTCTGCGCCTTTTATCAAAAAAAAAAAAAAAACTCAATAAAAATAATTAAAAGTAAAAAAAAATATAATTTAAATTATGTACCCAATTTCTAGACAAAAACATCATACTAGTTTTACATTTGTTAATCAATCAAAATGAATTATAAAAGAAGAAAGACAGATGTAGGGTATTCAAATTTTCCCACAGTAAACGTACAACAATTAATAACTTTTATTATACTACAATGTATTTCTGTTTAGTAGTTTGATTAGGATACTGGTAGAAGGATAGTATAGAACTTTCAAGACTGTTCTGGCAATATGGCTTTTTTGGTGATATGTACTTCTCTTATAAATTTAATATAATATATATAGGCCTCCGTGCCTTTTATCAAAAGAAAAATTAATAAAAAATAATTAAAAGTGAAAACATATATAATTTGAATTATGTACCCAATTTCCACAAAAACATCATACTAGTTTTACATTTGTTAATCAATCAAAATGAATTATAAAAGAAGAAAGATAGACGTAGGGTATTCAATTTTTCCCACAGTAAACGTACAACAATTAATAGCTCGTATTATGCTGCAATGTATTTCTGTTTAGTAGTTTGATTAGGATGTTGGTAGAAGGATAGTATGGAACTTTCAGGACTGTTCTGGCAATCTGGATTTTTTGGTGATATGTACTACTCTCTTATAAATTTAATATAATATATAGAGGCCTCTGCACCTTTTATCAAAAAAAAATAATAATAAAAATAACTAAAAGTAAAAACATATATAATTTGAATTATGTACCCAATTTCCATAAAAATCATCATACTAGTTTTACATTTGTGAATCAATCAAAATGAATTATAAAAGAAGAAAGACAGATGTAGGGTATTCAATTTTTCCCATAGTAAACGCACAACAATTAATAGCTCGTATTATGTTGCAATGTATTTTTGTTTAGTAGTTTGATTAGGATGTTGGTAGAAGGATAATATGGAACTTTTAAGACTGTTTTGGCAATATGGCCTTTTTGGTGATATGTACTACTCTCTTATAAATTTAATATAATATATAGGCCTCCGCGCATTTTATCAAAAAAAAAAAGAAATTAATAAAAAATAATTAAAAGTAAAAACATATATAATTTGAATTATGTACCCAATTTCCACAAAAACATCATACTAGTTTTACATTTGTCAATCAATCAAAATGAATTATAAAAAAAGAAAGACAAATGTAGGGTATTCAATTTTTCCCACAGTAAACATACAACAATTAATAGCTTGTATTATGCTGCAATGTATTTATGTTTGGTAGTTTGATTAGGATGTTGGTAGAAGGATAGTATGGAACTTTCAGGACTGTTCTGATAATCTGGATTTTTTGGTGATATGTACTACTCTCTTATAAATTTTATATAATATATATAGGCCTCCGCACCTTTTATCAAATAATAATAATAATAATAATAATAATAAATAATTAAAAGTAAAAACATATATAATTTGAATTATATACCCAATTTCCACAAAAAGATCATACTAGTTTTACATTTGTCAATCAATCAAAATGAATTATAAAAGAAGAAAGATAGATGTAGGGTATTCAATTTTTCCCACAGTAAACATACAACAATTAATAGTTTGTATTATGCTGCAATGTATTTCTGTTTAGTAGTTTGATTAGGATGCTAGTAGAAGGATAGTATGGAACTTTCAGGACTCTTCTAGAAATCTGGCTTTTTTGGTGATATGTACTACTCTCTTATAAATTTAATATAATATGTATAGGCCTCCGCGCCTTTTATCAAAAAAAAATTTAATAAAAAATAATTAAAAGTAAAAACATATATAATTTGAATTATGTACGCAATTTCCACAAAAAACATCATACTAGTTTTACATTTGTGAATCAATCAAAATGAATTATAAAAGAAGAAATACAAATGTAGGGTATTCAATTTTTCCCACAGTAAACGTACAACAATTAATAGCTCATATTATGCTGCAATGTATTATTCTGCAATGTATTTATGTTTAGTAGTTTGATTAGGATGCTGGTAGAAGGATAGTATGGAACTTTCAAGACTGTTCTGGCAATCTGGTTTTTTTGGTGATATGTACTACTCTCTTATAAATTTAATATAATATATAGGCCTATGCGCCTTTTATCAAAAAAAAAAAATTAATAAAAAATAATTAAAAGTAAAAACATATATAATTTGAATTATGTACCCAATTTCCACAAAAAACATCATACTAGTTTTACATTTGTCAATCAATCAAAATGAAATATAAAAGAAGAAAGACAAATGTAGGGTATTCAACTTTTCCCACAATAAATGTACAACAATTAATAGCTCGTATTATGCTGCAATGTATTTTTGTTTAGTAGTTTGATTAGGATGTTGGAAGAAGGATAGTATGGAACTTTTAGGACTGTTCTGGCAATCTGGCTTTTTTGGTGATATGTACTACTCTCTTATAAATTTAATATAATATATATAGGCCTCTGCGCCTTTTATCAAAACAACAACAATAATAATAATAATAAATAATTAAAAGTTAAAACATATATAATTTGAATTAGGTACCCAATTTCCACAAAAAACATAATACTAGTTTTACATTTGTGAATCAATCAAAATGAATTATAAAAGAAGAAAGACAGATGTAGGGTATTCAATTTTTCCCACAGTAAATGTACAAAAATTAATAGCTCGTATTATGTTGCAATGTATTTATGTTTAGTAGTTTGATTAGGACGCTGGTAGAAGGATAGTATGGAACTTTCAGGACTGTTCTGAAAATTTGGATTTTTTGGTGATATGTACTACTCTCTTATAAATTTAATATAATATATATAGGCCTCTGCGCCTTTTATCAAAATAAATAAATAATAATAAATAATAATTAAAAGTAAAAACATATATAATTTGAATTATGTACTTAATTTCCACAAAAACATCATACTAGTTTTACATTTGTCAATCAATCAAAATGAATTATAAAAAAGGAAAGACAGATGTAGGGTATTCAATTTTTCCCACAGTAAATGTACAACAATTAATAGCTTGTAATATGCTGCAATGTATTATGTTGCAGTGTATATCTGTTTAGTAGTTGATTAGGATGCTGGTAGAAGGATAGTATGGAACTTTCAGGACTGTTCTGGCAATCTAGCTTTTTTGGTGATATGTACTACTCTCTTATAAATTTAATATAATATATATAGGCCTTTGTGCCTTTTATCAAAAAAAATAAAATTAATAAAAAATAATTAAAAGTAAAAACATATATATTTTGAATTATGTACCCAATTTCCACAAAAAACATCATACTAGTTTTACATTTGTCAATCAATCAAAATGAACTATAAAAGAAGAAAGACAGATGTAGGGTATTCAATTTTTCCCATAGTAAACAAACAACAATTAATAGCTCATAATATACTACAATGTATTTATGTTTAGTAGTTTGATTAGGATGTTGGTAGAAGGATAGTATGAAACTTTCAGGACTGTTCTAACAATCTGGCTTTTTTGGTGATATGTACTACTCTCTTATAAATTTAATATGATATATATAGGCCTCCATGCCTTTTATCAAAAAAAATAATAAAAAATAATTAAAAGTAAAAACATATATAATTTGAATTATGTACCCAATTTCCACAAAAACATCATACTAGTTTTACATTTGTCAATCAATCAAAATGAATTATAAAAGAAGAAAGACAGATGTAGGGTATTCAATTTTTCCCATAGTAAACGTACAATAATTAATAGCTCGTATTATGTTGCAATGTATTTTTGTTTAGTAGTTTGATTAGGATGTTGGTAGAAGGATAGTATGAAACTTTCAGGACTGTTCTGGCAATCTAGCTTTTTTGGTGATATGTACTACTTTCTTATAAATTTAATATAATATATATAGGCCTCCATGCCTTTATCAAAAAAATAATAATAAGAAAAAATAATTAAAAGTAAAAACATATATAATTTGAATTTAATACCCAATTTCCACAAAAAAACATACTAGTTTTACATTTGTGAATCAATCAAAATGAATTATAAAAGAAGAAAGACAGATGCAGGGTATTCAATTTTTCCCATAGTAAACGTACAACAATTAATAGCTCGTATTGTTTCCTTGATCTATAAGCAATCATAGTGGACTTTTTTATTAATTGCAGACCGAGATAGCCAACGGTCTAAACTCCTTCCACAGTACTTGGAATACATCAACACCATTCTTGTGCCACTTTTTTTTTAAAATATTTTTTTCTCTCGCCTAGGCGATCCACATTAGAATCTCAACCCAAGACTATTATCTCTCCATTTAAGAAGATCGGATTTAGTTGCATTTACTTCTCTGCAATTGGTAGCGGTTGCATTTATGAAAGCTGATGGCGATGGAACATCCCCTAAATGTGTAATGATCTCTACGTAATCAAACCCTAAAAAAACCCTGGTCGGTTAATTAGAGCATCTTCCCCGCCCTATTTATTACATAAGCACAGATCTTTCATATGAAAAAAAGCTTTCACTGCAAAGTTTTTGTCGCAAGATTCAGAGGTCTTTGGTTTTAAAAATATCTTCAGTTCTTCAGAGATGAGGTCTTCAAGGATGTCAAGCATAGTGGAGTCGAACTCCATTGAGGATTTACGAGGAAAAAGAATTGAAAGAAAGCTTCAAAGGAAATTCAAAAAATGATATGTAGTAAACAAAGAACTTGCCGAAATGATAAAGAAACAATTGTTGAAATATTAAAAAAAGAAATGAGAGAAATGTTTGAAATGTTTAAATCTTTTATGCAGGAAAGTAAAGAATAACTCCAAAATCACCTAAAAGAAATCAAGGAATCAAATGATATGTTGTTGCATTATGTGGAGGATAGTGTCATCGTTTCAAAGTAGAGCCATGAAATTTTCTGCCCTGGAATTTTTTGTAATGCATGTATGACTGGTAAATTTTATGGATTATAGAAGTAAAGATTTAGGGTTTAGGTGAGTTTTTTTTAGGTTATATATGAATATTGCAAAGATTTGTACTTTGAAGTCAAAATGTCAGGGTTTAAGAAGGTTATGTATTAGTGTTATTATGTTTGGAGTGTCGGTGGAGTTTGCAGAGTTTATATTAAGTTGCAGGAACCGTTTTTCGAAAACAAATGAAGGGTTTAATGTCTTTAGTAGACTTTAAATGTTGAAAGCATGCATTGAATGTCATTTTTTGTGATGTACCTATTTCTTTTATGAATTAAAATACGAGTTATTTAGTTGTTTGTATTGAAGTTGTTCCTATGCAATGGAAAATCCAAAGAGTTCTTGCATATCTCAATATTTATATGAATTAAAATACAATTTATATTTAGTTGTTTGTATTGAAGTTGTTCCTATGCAATGGAGAAGCCAAAGAGTTCGTGTGTATCTGAATTAAAATATGAGTTATATTTAGTTGGTTGTATTGAAGCTATTCCTATGCAATGGATATGCATAATGTTTTCCAATAGTTTATATGAACTTTATTTTATGGTGTATATTTATATGCAAGAATTTATGCATAATTTTATGAGTATCTTATTTGAACTCTATTTTATGGTGTCTATTTATATGTAGGACTTTTTATTTTCAGGTCTACTGATTTGTTCATTATTTATATGAGTATGTTGTCACTATGACAACTTTGTTATAGAGGGCTTACTAAATGCTCACCTAATTTTTGAATTTGTTGTATTCTAAAAAGTCATGCAAGCCCACTGAGTGTGACAACTCTGTGATAAATCATTTACAGAAAAATCGTTTGAACTTACTGTATTCTAGAAAGTTATGTTAAGCCCAGTGAGTTTCTTTGCTTAACATGAAATATAAGTTTCATATTTGAAGTTGAAGGTTATCGTCGCATAAAAAGTTAAAGGGTTTGATATTATGTTAGGCGATATCTCATAAAATCTCTCTCAAACCTTCAAATTATTTGATTTTTCTCCTACATCTATTAATAGTAAACCAAATTTGCATATCATGTTATCAGAATTTTTCAGAATTATAAAGAAAACAACAGCCCCCAGCACAACAAAATTCGAGTGAGTCATAAAATTTGTAACAGTATGCTTTGTAAGCTACCGTGGAGGAACAGGTCTTACAACAAGTTGAATCTTCTGGGATGTGATGGTGGGATTTTTTTTGTTATAGATGGCCATTTTGGGTGGCTTTATGCCTGTGGCCTTTTCAAAAACCCTAATGGCAAGGTGCCTGTAAAGTCTCAATGCTTTTTTGTAAGTGCTATTATATTTTCTTTTCCTTGTGCACAACTTATTTACTAGCCTTGGGAGCCTAATTAGCAGGCGTAGAGGATTTGCAGTTGACTAGCAATTCAAGATTGAGATATTTTTGCAATAAATCAATATCAATGCATCATAAGATTTGAAATAAACCCATTTCTCTTATTTCCCATTTTCTCGTTAATCCATTCAAATCTAACCATCTCACAAGTTTGGAAGAAAAGTATTTTATTGAAAGTGGTGTTATTTACTTGTTTGTACCCTCTATAGACTCAACATTTTACCATGAACAAGCAAGTTAGTGGTTATGAAATGGTGGCCTGTATATGATTTGCATGTTTGATCTCTAGTGGCCTTGTAATAGAAAGTAGATGTTTTATCAAAATCGTGAAGCATGAAGTTCTGAAAAAATTGTAGCAATTATAATCATGATCATTTAAAATTGCAACACAAATTAGATGTTGATTAAAAATTCTAAGCAAAAGTTTTATAGCTTACACATTATTTTTTTATTTAATAATTTTGAAACTATTATATATTTATTTTAAATAATTTAAAATGTTATTCATTTTTTAATTGATTCATAGGATAATTAGTTCATAAATTAAATGCTTTATTTTTTCAAAATACATCTTACTGTATTAAGAATGATGTAATGATTTAGATATTTGTTTAGATGTGGCACTAATTGTATGGAATGGATGGGGTGATAGTATGATGATTTTTATTAGGGATAAAAAAATTTAAAATGAGTGCTTATATTATAGAGCATTTGTTTTATATTATTTTATTTTTTCTCTATTTATTAAAAAAAGAGATAAGAAGAATTAGATGAGTAACTATATATAGAAAAGAACATTTGTATTATTTTTATTTTTTTGCTATTGTCAAGTTTAGATATTTGTTTAGAAATGACAGTAATGGTATTGAATGGTTAAGAACATTTGTATTATTATTATTTTTTCTATTTTCAAGTGTAGATATTTGTTTAGACATGGTATTAATGGTATTGAATGGTTGAGGTGATGGTCTTGATAGTTTTTATTAGGGACAAGTAAAAATTAAAATGAGTGTTTATGTTATGGAGCATTTGTATTATTTTTTTGTGTTTTGCTTAACAAGTATTTGTATTATTTTATTTTATTTTACTTATTAGAAAAAGAGATAAGTCAGAATTAAAATGAGTGCCTCTATATAGGAGCATTTGTATTATTATTATTATTTTTCTATTGTAAGTTTCATGATAAAATATTTAAATTAAAAAAAAAGTGGGGAAGATAATAAGACTTTTCATTTGACATAAAAGCATAATCAGATAAAAAGCCTTAAAATATATATTCAATTCAATATGTTATGTAATTATGTGTTTTTAGTTATATGAAACATGTATTCTAGTTGTTATTTATTAAAGGTAAAATAGGTTTTGAAAGGGCCTTGAAACATTTTACATGTTGATTAGTAGTAAAAGATTAGCCAAAACATGATGAAACATTCACAATAGTGAGCTTTAGACACAAATGCGTCCAATAGAGAAAAAAACAAAAGAAAACAAAATGCCTTAGAAAGATTAAACAAAGCTTTGATTACAAATGCTTAAATATTCTAGTTGTCTTCTACTCTTGCTAGTAGAAATTATCATGCAATTTAACAAACTCTAGCAAGTCTTTTTTTCTCATGAATTTATTTTTATCAATTGTGGTTTTGCTTTTGGTGATAGGCCTAGCATGTCCACATTTTTCTTCCAAGGTAGCTTTGTCAATCTCTTGAAAACAATGACACTCATTGAGTTTCTTAAGCTTAAGAGTGAGAATTTTGATATTGGTTGTATTATTTTGAATCATGCATTTGTTGATTTACATAACACACTCAAAATATTCCTTTTTAGGTCATTAATTCATTTTTTTATAAAGGTGGCCCTATCATTTACATCTTAGTTTTGTTTTTCCAACATGATCTACTCAATCATAATAACATTGGATAGGTTTTCTCCAATCCTATCCATATTAGTGGTAGCCTCTCAATTTCGTAGATTATTCCTATTATATTCCCTTGAAGGTTAAGTTTGAGCCCCCATTTTATTTTTGGGGTGCTTCCAAACTAATGCTGATTTATTAATTTCTACATAAAACCATTTGGTGTGTTGGGAAGTGGTGCAAGAGTACCCGCGCGGATAGGTGATCAGTGTTGGAAATGAGGTGTCTCAACCTTTCTATTTTCGTAGATTTGATTTATTTTCATTTAAGATTTTCCTACATCTGTGACAAATTTTTGGTGCTTTGAAAATAGAAATATTAGTTTTCAAAATATGCCCATGTGATAACATATCATGGAAGGGTTAATTTTAGAGATATTATGATAAATTTTATGACATCTTTGAGGGTAAAAAATCAAGGAGAATATTGTGTACGTGATAGCCTAATTTTAGATTGAAATCTTGCATTTTTGGGCAATACACCTCATGAGAGGTTTTGCACATGGTTTTGTAAACCGCTAGTGTTTTCTTGTATAGTTAGAGGTCTATAAATTGATGGCTTGAGGAGTAGTTTGTGTGTTGAGTTTGCAGGAACTGTTATGTTCTCAAATTGCTACTAGAATTCTTCTAGAGTTGTTTACTGGTGATACTCTTGTAAAAGACTTGCTCTGTAAGTGTATGTAATCTTGTTGTTGGATTTGAAATACATTGAGCAAGTTTTGGAGTGTGGGGATTTTCACCCGAAAGGGTTTTCCCCACGTATATCTTGTGTTCATTGTTTATTTTCTGTTGAATGTGTTTCTAGATTTTCTATAACTATTAGATCAGTTTTAAATTTTACATAATATCTCTTCTCAAGATTGGCATAGGAAATTGTTTTTGCTACTCTAATTTCCTTACAAGTGGTATCATAGTTTGATCACCTTTGGTTTTAGTTGTGGGTTGTTGGGTTTTTTGTGCTAATCAATGTTTGACTGGGAGCTTGTGCAGAGGGAATTTTGTGATC
Source organism: Sequoia sempervirens (assembly GCA_007258455.2). Taxonomy (NCBI): domain Eukaryota; kingdom Viridiplantae; phylum Streptophyta; class Pinopsida; order Cupressales; family Cupressaceae; genus Sequoia; species Sequoia sempervirens. The sequence goes on from VDFB02344295.1 coordinate 318,482, forward strand.
TTGTTGTAGATATCTTTTCCGAATGGGGAGCACATATGGGAGGATTGAGGTAGAGAATTGTTTAGGTATGAACTTTGAAATGTGGAAACTGAAGATAGAAGATCTGTTGATTGATTAGGATCTATGGGATGTAGTGGATGAAAATGTCCAAAGGCCTACGAATCAAACTTTGGCTGCAAAATATGATGTAATGGATAGAAAATCTAAAGGTCCCATTAAACTATGTCTTGCAGATTCAATCTTGGTAAATGTCCATGAAGAACCCACTTTGAAGAATCTTTCAAAGAAGTTGGGTGAGATATACCAAGCCAAATCTCTAGTAAATAATATTTTCTTGAGGAAGAAGTTGTATTCCTTGAGAATGGAAAAAGGTGGACAAATTTTTGAGCATCTGGAAACATTGAATATGTTGGTGACTCAATTGACCTCAATTGGGGTTAAGATGGATGAAGAAGAAAGGTGCCAAACTTTGTTGTGTTCACTTCCAGACGCATGGGACAACCTAGTCATGGCCATTGGGAGCACTTCTGTCATATTGAAGATGGAGGACATTGTTGGTTCTCTGCTCTCCGAAGAGATGAGGACAATCTCTCTGAATGCCAAAAAGGCTTTGAGTGTTTGAGGAAGACAAAAATAATGAGGAAAAGATGAGAAGTAGCATGGTCATTCCAATTCCAAAAACAAGGGGAGATCAAAATCTCGTGGTAAGTCCAAGGCAATATGCTAGAATTGTGGTAAATCTGGACACTTCTGAAAGGATTGTAAAGAAGAGAAGAAAAAGAAGAAGAAGCAAGATTTTGATTATGACTCTGAAAGGGAAGATGGAGATGCCTTTATTACATCCTTGTCCACTCGTGTAGGTGATAATGTATGGTTGATAGACTCGGGTGTATCTTTCCACATGACTCCTAACAGAAACTGGTTTAGTAAGTATGAAAACTATGATGGTGGTAAGGTGTATTTGGGTGATGACTCTTTCATTGATATTGTTGGCCGTGGTAGTATTCATGTGAATTTTTTTGATGATAGAGTTAGATTATTTGATGGTGTCTTGCACATCCCAAGACTAGAAAGAAATTTATTATCTCTTAGCAAGCTAATATCTATGTGGGTGTGCATGTACAGTTTTCTGAAGTAGGTGTGAAAATGGTGAGAGGTGCTATGGTGATAGCGAGAGGAAGTAGATTGGGTACATTGTACCAGCTCGATGCATGCACAGTTGAATGCAATAGCACTTCTGATAAGATTAAGCCAAAAACTACTTTGTTGAAAAAGAGATGGTTTCCTCTTCTACGGATGGTCATGGCTTTTGGGTACCCAAGGGTGCTCTATCTACCGAATCAAAGTTTCCTGTAGAGAAGACCATGTTATGGGACCAAAGGCTTTGCCACATTGGAGAGAAGGGTTTAAAAGCCCTGAAAAATAAGAACCTTATTGAGGGGTTGAATGATTGCAATCTAGAGTTTGATTTTTGTGAACATTATATTTATGGAAAACATAACCGTGTTTAGTTTTACTCATCTTCTCATAAGTCTTCATGTATCTTGGATCTAATTCATTCTGATGTATTTGGTCTTGTTGATGTTGCTTATGTTGGTAAATCGGTTTATTATGTTACTTTCATTGATGATTTTAGTAGGAGAACATGTGTATATTTTTTAAAGAGTAAATATGAAGTTTTTCAGTCATTTTAAGGAGTTAAAGGCTATGGTAGAAACTCATATTGGAAAGAAAATTAAATGTTTGAGGACTGACAATGGCGGTGAGTACTGTTCTATAGATTTTGATAGATTCTGTATAGATTGCGGTATTAAAAGAAAAAAGACTATAACTTTGTATTCTCCATAGCAAAATGGAGTTGTAGAAAGAATGAACAAAACATTGATGGAGAAGGCTAGGAGCATGTTGAGTGGAGTTGGTCTAGAACAAAAATTTTGGACTAAAATTGTTGCCACTGCTTGTTATTTGATAAATAGATCTCCTACATCAACGCTTGTTGATAAAATGCCAATGGAAGCGTGGTCAGGGAAAAATCCTTCACTTAGACATTTGAGAGTTTTTGGTTGTGAGGCATATGCACATGTGCCTAAGGAGAAGATAAAAAAATTGGATTCTAAGGCTATCAAATGTATCTTCATTGGTTACAACTATGGTGTGAAAGAATACAAGCTTTGGGACCCTATTGCACAGAAGGTAATCTATTCTAGAAGTGTTATTTTTAGAGAGACCAAATCTTCTCCTGTTAATTTTCAACCAGAATAGCATAAAGAAATTGAACAAAAAAAGGATGTGGTTCAACTTCCTTCTACGCTTGAGGAATTTGAATCGAGACCCCAAAATAGACAAACGTTGAGGAGAGCTCATCAAGCTCTAAATCTTTAGAAGATGAAGAGGAAGAGGGGGAAGAGGAAGAACCTCCACCTCAGCTTGTTCAAAGGTATACAAGGCAATGACAATCACCTCAAAGGTATGGGTATTCACCTAATGATTGGAACTGTATATTTGCTTTGAGTACTAACATTGATGAACCGAGATCTGTGCAAGAGGCTTTGGGTATGAATGATGCAGAGTCTTGGAAAATAGCCATGGATGAAGAGAAGTTAGCTCTTAAAAGGAATGATACATGGGACCTTGTACCATTTCTTGAAACTAAAAAACCTGTTGGATGTAAATGGGTGTTTAAGAAAAAGATTGGTTCAAATGGAAATGTTGAAAATTATAAGGCACGGTTGGTTGCGAAGGGATACTCTCAAGTTGAGGGTATTGATTACGGTGAGATCTTTTCTCCTATTGCTAAATTGGCATCCATTCATTTTTTATTATCTATTGCAGCAACTTATGATCTAGAGGTGGAACAAATGGATGTGAAAGCTATGTTCCTTCATGGTGATTTGGAAGAAGAAATTTATATGACACAGCCAGAGCACTAAGTGGTAAAAGGTAAAAGAAAGTTGGTTTGTAAGTTAAAGAAATATTTGTATGGCCTTAAACAAATTCCTAGGATGTGGTATCATAATTTTGATACATATGTGTTGAGTTTGGGATTTGTGCGGTCTAAATATGATCATTGTATATATTTTAAATCTGATGGTGATTATTTCCTAGTAATTGCTTTATATGTTGATGACATGTTTATTGGGAAAGGCAAAGGTTTGATTGCAAAACTTGAAATGAAAGATCTTGGTGCAAAAAAACACATACTTGGGATGGAGATCAAAAGAGATCATGAGAACAAAAAGCTATGGTTTGGCTAGAGTAAGTATATTTGTTTTGTTTTGCAAAGGTTCAACATGCAAGATTGTTAACCACTTTGTGTTCTTTTTACATTGGGAATGAAGCTCTCTATTTCACAATGTCCTACATCCCCATCGGAGATGGAAGACATGAGTAGAGTGCCTTACTAGAGTGCAGTTGGAAGCTTAATGTATGTTATGGTATGTACAAGACCAGACATTGCCCAATAGTGGGAATTATTTCTCATTTTATGTCTAATCCTAGAAGAGTGTATTGGGATGCAGTTAAGAGGGTCTTCAGATATTTGCGGGGTACATCAGAGTACTTTATATATTTTCATGGTATAGGAAATCAACATTCCCTGAGTATTTTTGGTTTTGTGGATTTAGATTGGGCTAGTGATGTCGATAGCAGAAGGTACACTAGTGCATATGTGTTTACTCTTAATGGTGGTGCAATCAGTTGGATGAGCAAGTGATAGGTTGTGGTCACTTTGTACACTACTGAGGCAGAGTATATGGCAGCTACTCATGCTTGTAAAGAAGCCATTTGGCTAAAGTGTTTGTGTTCAGATATTGGATTGAAATAGGGTGCAGTTACACTTTATTGCGACAGTCAGAGTGCAATATTTCTTGCGAGGAACTCGAATTTTCATGCCAGGACCAAACACATTGATGTTCAATATCACTTTGTGAGAGATATGGTCGAGGATGGAAGGGTGAAGCTAGAAAAGATAGAGACAGTGGTGAATGTTGTAGATGCATTAACTAAGCATGTGAGCACAAGGAAATTTAGGTGGTGTTCCAAGTATATGGGCCTTTTGGCCCCTATCAATTGATCCATGACGGTATGTCTCTGTGGGCTCTCACAAGGTATTCCACAAGTGGGAGAATGTTGGAAATGAGGTATCTCAACCTTGCAATTTCTATAGATTTGATTTATTTTCATTTAAGATTTTCCTACAGTCGTTACACATTGTCGGTGCTTTGAAAATATAAATATTAGTTGTCAAAAGATGCCCATGTGATAGCATATCATGGAAGGGTTAATTTTAGAGATATTATGACAGATTTTATGACATCTTTGAGGGTCAAAAATCAGGGAGAATATTGTGGACGTGAGAGCCTAATTTTAGACCAACATCTTGCATTTTTTGGAAATACACCTCATGAGAATTTTTGCACATGGTTTTCTAAACCGTTGGTGGTTTCTTGTATAGTCAAAGGTCTATAAATTGAAGGCTTGAGGAGTAGTTTGTGTGTTGAGTTTGCAGGAACTATTATGCTGTCGAATTCCTGCCAGAATTCTTCCAGAGTTATTTACTAGTAATACTCTTGTAAAAGATTTTCTCTACAAGTGTATGCAATCTTGTTGTTGGATTTCAAATATATTGAGCAGGCTTTGGAGTGTGGGGTTTTTCATCCGAAAGAGTTTTCCCCACGTATATCTTGTGTTCACTGTTTATTTTCTATTGAATGTGTTTCTAGATTTTTTGTAACTATTAGATCAATTTTAAATTTGGCATAATATATCTTCTCAAGATTGGCATATGAAATTGTTTTTGCTACTCTAATTTCCTTACAATTAGCACCAACCAAAAACATTGTTAGTTTGTTTTCCTCAATTTTGGTTTGGTCTCAGTTTCTTGTTGCATTTTGAAGTGTGGTCTATCCCGGAATATAGCTCAAACCTGATTTTGATGATTGATTTTTGAGAGAAATTGGATGATTGAAAAAATATCATATTTTGTTCTGCAATTCAAAATTTTAATCTATTGACACTAAGTTCGTGAAAAAAAGAAAGGAAAAAGAAAACATTCCTTATGATTAAACCTAGATTCACATCGATGCTTAGAAAAAAATTTATGTGGTGACCTTTGTTTAACTAGCTAAGCACGAGGAAGAGAGAATTTGCAAGTTTGAAATGGGCAAGAAAAGAATGAATCGAAGGAAGACTACGGGTCGCGGGTCTTGGAGAGAGGCCGATAGGTTTTGAGAGTTCGGTCTAGCAATGGAAGATCGAGTGAAGGCATCAAAACAAGTTTAATGCACAACTGTGGAGAATGGAAGGGTGGGTGCACCTAGACAGATTAGAAGATAAAAGTGGCAAGGGGGTGCGTCTTTGGAAGATAACAAAATTTGAAAAGAAAGGAATCCGATAAGAGAAAGGGCAGTTTCAAAAAAAGATGCACATTAAAAATGTAGATAGAATGAAGGAGGGTGACACCAATTAAAGAGGAAAGAGAGTGGGAAGGCAACACCATAGAGAGGGCGCCTGAGAGTGAAGACAAGAGGGTGCACACAATCCTGAAAACGTGAAGGAAACAATCAAGCATCTAGGGAATGGCGTTAAAAAAAGAGGGGATGGCTACATATGGGAAAAGAAGGTGAAGGGCTGCACCATTCAAGAAAATATTTTTCTTTAAAAAAAATGAATGAAAGCCAAAGGGAGTTGTGAGAGGGAGCTGAAAAGAGGAGTATGCAAAATTTGCAAGTGGTTTGCGGGTAGAGAAACCCGAATTGAGATTGGACTTGTAGAAATAGTTGAGAAAGGGGAGAGGGTCATGACAATCTCTAAAGAAATTTTCCAGTTAGTAAGCCACAATAAGATTGCATTATTCATATATTTTAATAGGGATCATGGAGTATGAAGATTCAAATTGGTTTTGTAAGATCTTGCAAATCATTTGCATTAATGAATAGATGGCATGGTTATATGTTATTGTGCATGTGGAGAGGTGTATTATGTTTTGATGTTAATTTAAAAATTTGAAATTGAAGATTGAACGGGAAAAGACAATTTAAATTGGAAGTGTCAAATTAAATGGTAATCGATGGATTTTGTGCAAAGTTTGGATTTGAAGAGTGAGTTTTGTGTTGAGAATAGGGGAGTACTCTTTGTGTTAGGAAGGAATTGACTCCTTAATAGTATCAAGAACTTTAGAGAGATCCTCTATAGAAGAGGTGTTAGCGATGAGAATAGGAAAGTCCATGGGGATGTCAAGAGTGGGATTCAGTCCCTAGGGATATGTTTCAATTGTTGACTTTAGTTATAATTGTTTATCAAACTTAAAAAATTATCAACGTAGGAAAAATAGGGGAATTGATTGCTTAACTTTGATTATAATAATATTATTTTAAAAATATAACAAATATTTCATTTGTCTTTAGGTTTATTTCTATCATTTTCTATGGTATTTTTATTGTTATGATGGTTTTCTTGCATTGTTGGCAAGCAGGACTAGATTAAGTGATTTTAGAACAATTTTTGTTGTCTATTAGGTAGCTTTCATTTCCTAAATCAACTTTGGTGTGCTCCTCATAAGCTAACATCCTCACTAATATATCTTTCTCTTTGTCATCTTCTTGGACTTAAAGCTAATGAATGTTTATCTTTGATTGCAACTTCATTTTCAAGCCATGATCAATTCCACTATATGATGAGTAATCATTGGTTTAAATTAGTTTTAGTGGAGAACTAGGTTATTCTTCTAAACAACTTTTGACCATTGTACACATAAGATCTTGAAAAAGGTAATTTATTGTATACAATATCCTAGGTTTATAATAAAGATTCAATCAATTGTAGAGAAAATAATCTTTTTTGAGTCTTGTTTGATTATTACAAATGTCAGACTTGGACCAAATGGGACTTTTGTAGATTTTTTCATAAGGTTCTACTCATAAATTAGGCTCTCTTTCTAGTGAATTGATCTCATAGATGAGCTCCATTAACTATAGTATAAATGTACACTGCACCTACTTTCCCTATTTAAGCGACCTCATGAAAACTATGAAATAAGTATATAGAGAAATTTAGAGTTACTCTCTACGTAATCTAAACTATCTACGACTTTAGCCAACTACTCCATACAATAGATTGTCATGTTGGGCCCATAGGGTAGATACATGACATGAATATGATGGACCCATTCCTAACAATTACGAAAATACTTTTGAAAACAAGTGATGAAAGATACTATAATATAGAGGAAAATAGGGAAGATTATTGGAAGCAACAATAAGATTGTTAATTAAAACCTTTTTCATAATTATATTTGTATAAATAGTTTTATGTGATAGAGATCATGATAATAGCTTTGTGATTTTATTTCTTGTTTGAAAAGTTATAAATATGTTATAAACTATATTCAATGAGTGTACAAATGCTTATATAATTATTCCACATAAGCTTTTATTATGTAACTTTGATAGAGTAAAATAAATATTCATTTTTGTGTACCCTTGTTGCACTAGTCGATAAAAAGTGCAAAATATTGTGAAGCTGTGAGGCCCACCCCTACGATACATCTAGTACTTGGATTATTTTGAGTTTGATTATTGTCCATGCCTATTGATACCATTGATGATAGGATATTTAAATGTTTAAGTCCATATGATGATTTTATTTTGATTATGCTACATGCTTAGTAATCTGACTATGATGATTGATCTAATTTTATGATGGTTATTGAGTTTGTTTAATTTGAATATGAAAACTTAATGATAAATGAAGGAAACAAATGGTGTGAACCAATCATGTTGCAATTGGATGAGTATGAAAATTATGTTTAATGAAAGGATAAGATAGGTGGTTAATTATTTTTCAATTATGTTATTGAATCTTTATGCTATGTGAATTATGAAAATTGTGTGAATGCAATGATTTGATTTTTATATGAATATGATTTACTTGGATGGATTAATGTATGCATTGAGTGTGTAGGTACACTTTTCGTGGCCAATGAAAATTGGAGGTGACCCTTGGGAACCCTAAGTAATTTAACCAGTGAAACCGAACTATAGTCCATTTGGAGGGACTATAGTTTCATTATGTGATGTATTTTATTCATGATGTAAATTGTGAATGTATGTAACTTGATTTTTATTGCCATGTTAGTCCATCTAGGAGGTGAGTTGTCCATCCAAGTGGACAAACTCGGATTTAAACTTTTAGGCACTTTTTGGGATTGAAAAGTGATATTTTTTAAGTGTTTTAATGGGTTTAAGGTCCCTAGGGAAGGTACCTATGGGTTAGGTACCTTTTTAGCTCAAAATCTTGGGTCAATATCAAGATTAGACACTCTTTTTTAAGCCTTAAAGAGGTTTGACGAAAATAAGGTTTTGGGAAGTGGGATGGGGACTAGTCTCTTTCTATCCCCACTTTCCAAGATTCCTTGAAAGGCTCCCAAATTCTCACACATGTTTGAGAAAACATGGGTGAGTGTGCCTATGAGAGTGAATGGGAGGTTGACAAATGTCAGCTCCCTATTCAAAGGAACTCAAACTTGAGTTCCTATAAAACAAACTCAAACAACGGTTATGGGATTCTTTTTGCATTTTGGATTTTGGTTGAATTTTGGGGGGATTGAGGAGTTGGAAGAAAAAAGTTTGGAAGAAGAAGAGTTGTGTGGATCCTCAACCCATCCTTCCCTAAGCTTGGTTTTGAGGTAGATTCACCACTCTTTCTATTTCTCTATGTTTTTATTTGAAAGATTACATGTGTATGTAAAAATGTGCTTGGTATTTTATCTCTTATGTTTTGCTAGTATGGTTTTTTACGAAATGCTTTTGGTGCTTGTTTTCTTTAGTTGTTGAATGTGGTTTATGTGATGGGAAAAGGGTTGTGTAGGGATAGGCTCACCCAAAATTTGGGAAGAACATCCCTTGTTGGGGATGGTATTTAGTAGGAACCTCCATGGGGAAGTTTAATCCCTCCTTAAGAGGAGAGTCTCAAAAATGGTATGAGTACCCATAAGTAATTGTGAAATGGAAGAAATGGTTTTGGTGGTATGGGTTTTGGAGAAAGATAAGATATTAAAGAAGGGTTGCATGTAAAATGATGGGAGTATGATATTGACTTGTTATTGTTGCTATTATTATAAGTCCCCATATGGAGTGCGTAGTCCACCCTCCATTCCCCACTTTGGATTCTTGATGGAATCCTAAAGTTATGTAAAAAATCCCTTGGGTGGGTGTGAAAATAATCTTGTCTGTAAATAATCTTGTCATGTGTGTGTAAATATGGTTTTGCTTGATTTTTTTGTACCCAGTTCCCTTGGTTGCCTCCTAGCTCGGGGGTGGTTGGTTTTCCAACCAAAGGTTGGGAGGTGAGCCCTACCTTGGCTATGGAGAAAGTGTTTGTGTATACTTGTGCAGGATGTAGAAGATGGTATAAACTTGCAGCCTTAAACCTTGGGTGATCATTGCTGACCTATGTAGAGATGGGAGTTGTCAAGCTATTGTCAAAATATTATTGTTGAATACTTGAGAGGATGTTGTAAATGATAGTGTATTATAAAGACACACTACGTTATTTTAAGGTTTTACAAGCATTGCAAAATAAGTGGAAAGTTTAAGTCAAAACTATTGTTGTATTTCTTTAAGGAAAATGCAAATGTATAAAGTATATGCCTTAAACATAGTTTGTATTCAAATGAGTTAAATGTATATTTATATTATTTCTTTGAAGGACATAGTATACATATTGCTTGAGAAGCCTAATAAAATACTCTATTTTGATATTAGTTCAGTAAGAAAATGAAATGTATGTTTCTATTTTAAGAAAGAAATCCGCAAGTGACTTAGTTAGCTGTATGCATCTTTTCTGAAATATGTACATACTTGTTTATAATATATATTAAGAAAGGGAAATAAGTAAATATAGTACTACTGTATAGTTATTTGACATTGGTGTGAAATCTGAATAATGTTGATATTCTAAGGAAAAGTATGAAAAGCGTAGGAGATTCTGAAGGAATAACTGCTGCATATTACTGATATGGAAGCAAATGATAATAGAAAATAAGATTTGTATGTGCTTCTTTACTTCTCTAGAAAACAAATATATATATCCTTCCCTCTTTTGAAAATGATCCTATAAAACATATATAATATTTAGGAAGGAATGTTCACTCATATGTCTTTTTGTTTCCGGAAATGAATTTTGGTAACAAGTTTGCATGGACCTATTCTTTATTGTACTTACAATGCCTGAGATGTAAATTCTATTTTAAGATAATGTGGATTCACATGAGCATTTTACTTAGAAAGGAAAAGTGTTGTCTCTTAAACAAAACTCTCCAATAAGTTAACATATTGCAATAAAAAAAACATAAACAATGGTCCTTGTATCTGCTATGGAAAAAATTCACTGTTTAGTGGAAATGTAAGAATACAGTGCTGATTTAAATTCCAGAGAGAAAATAAAGGGGAGCTTGTTTACAATGAATAACAATGGCTTCCCTATTTCCTTGAATGTCCTCTTAAACCTATCAGGCATGTGAGAGAAACTTGTCCTCGGGCTCTAGGTAGAATAAGGTCAAGAATTTGCACAAGATTAGGTGCTTGGAAATAGGTTAACAACATGAGAGTCTAGAAATCAACATAGATTAATGTTCAGTTTTGTTTTAGAAAGAAAATAAAGAAGTAAAAAAATATATATATATATATATATATATATAGTATAGTATAGTATAGTATAGTATAGAGTTGAAACTAATACCTGTGTAGGTTTAACTGGCTGCACAAACTTACTTCTTGGCTGGTGTAGTAGTTGCAACCATATGTAAATCAACGCTAGAATAGCTCTGAGCAATGAAATTCATCGTTCGAGTGCATTGTCACATTCCCCACTTGGTGTGCCTATGAGTGAATGGCTTGGAGGTCGCGTAATATTTAATAGGCTCGCTTTGTCTAGGTAGTCTCCCCGTCCTGTCCATAGTTCACGTTAAATAGTTGACCAACAATAACCTAATAGTAGTACCACCTTCCCTTTCTACCGTCGGCATAGCTCACACGATAAAGCATGTGATAAGTTAAAAAATTGCTACAGATCACTGGAAAAATCTGCAGACTATTAGAGAAGGGCGTGGTATCGAGGTATAGCAAATAATTAAGTATGGAACCAATGGGAGGATTTAAATTGGTGCAGAGTTCTCTCCAGCGATATTCACGCCCAACCAACCAAGGCGGTCAGCAGGTTCTTGGGCACCAATGAAAGCCATAGAGGAGTTCAATGAACTGTTGTTGGGGATGGGAGCTAATAGCTGTTAAATTTAACCCGTTCCCCAAGATAAGAAACCTCTATTGTTGTGATACAAACCTGCCATACGGATACTAATTTTCACAAGTATATTATCTCTTACCAATGAAATCAATGTTACAATCATACCATTTATAGGGTTGTGTTAAAGTTGAGTCAGAATCGTAGTTGACAATTCTAGTGTATATACATGTATCTAATCCAACGAGTTTCCTTAAAAAAAATACTATAAAGATACTCATGTTTGATATATTAACGTTTACTATCATAGTTGGTTTGTTCAAAACAAAAAAAAATTGCAATAACAATGGTGTCCTCGCCAGTTTTCCTTCAAAAGGTAGATTGCAAATAATCGTTGAGAATTAGTTGATTTAAAAGAAAGGGCATCTTGTAGACCAATGAAGTGAATTGATTTCTTTTCTGATGGATCCATTATTACACTCTTATTATTTAACCATCTATTCTTCTGGTTTCTATTGACTACTAGCTAATCACCCGGATTTCGGAAATTCAACTAACCCTTGCCGTCCATCTCTACACATTTCAAACAACGAGTTCTTTATCTCATGCCACTCCTTTCCAGGTAACAATACATTATTCCCGTCCAAATCTTCACGATCTTGATGCCTTCAGAATTGTAAGATTTAAATAACAAGGTAAAAAAAATCATGATCGTATAAGAGCTCCTCTAAAAAGGAAGTTAACATTTTAAGGGATATGAAATTATAAATAAATTTCAGAGAATTCAAAGGTGCAAATGTCATTTTAAAGAAACACGTAATTTGGAATTCGTATTAAGTTTGCAACTATGTCATCACTGGTTGTGGCATAGCTACATAGATTCGATACGATCAAAAACAAGCTTGGCCCTTCAATGCCAAATAAACAATTGGTTTTCTTTATAGGGAAAAGAAATAAGAACATTGATAACATTAATTAAATACGACATTCCTCCATGATTAGGATTTGTAACGTGACTCTCTCCTTATAACATTCTTCTATCCTCATTCTTCCACGTGCATGGTGGTTATAGAAAAGAAAAGAAACAAAAAAGGGGCTCTAACTATATGTATGAATAATTATGTCTAAAGGAAGAGAGAAAAGTAAAGACAGTCTTAAAATTCTTTATTTATATGGATCAAAGATATATGGGCACTTTTCTTTATAGATGTTTTCTTTTTTGTTTATTCTTATAAATATCGTTTTAAAGTTAAGAAATATAGATTAAGATTTTCTTATTTGTATTTTATATATGTGAGATAAAATGTGAAGTTTAGTTATGACTTTTTTTTAAATGAAATAAATAAGTAAATAAAATAAGAAATCTAGATTATTTATATATATCATTTTTTTTTATTATAAGAGTAATTGTAATAAATAAGGTATTTATGTTTTCATAAATATTTATTTATTTGAGAATAAAGGATCAAATTAATTAATATGTGTACAAGCACACAATATTTACATATAATTATACATTGATTTTAATGGCGTAACATTAGGACTTAAAAGAAACAAATGAATAGATGTGTGTGGTTTATGTATATGAGTAACAACATAGGACTCAAGACCTTAGTATCCAATTGGGTAGGTAATTTTGGGTCTACTCTGACAGTGAGGTTAATGAAATAATTTAATTGTCATTAATCTATCTATTCTTGTATTACACACTTTAGTTAAAATAGTAAGTAGGGTCAAGATGTAATATATATCAATGGTGTTAAAGGTTAATGGTGTTAATGGTGTTATACGTCACCATATTCCCCCCCTTCAGGGATTAATATATTAACACGATGTTTGATTGACTTGACCAACCACATTAATCATAAAGGCATTATTTGATTTAATGCTAGTCGGTTGGTAGTAAACCAAAGTGTAATGTGAGAATATTAGGGATTTTCTTTCTGGTTGTGAAGGTGGCATGTATTCATGTCCTTTCTTCTAGTGACTTCCCCACTCCCCACACTCGGGTGACGAGTTGATGGTGATGTGCAAGTATGATGTCATTTGATGCACATAGATTGCTAAATCTATAGTGACTATACATGATGATTCAAAAAACAAATATTAGTGGCATTTTTGCCCTCCAGTCAAATTATGGGCATTACAGAAGCAAAGTACAAACCCTCTATTATTTTTATAGGAAGTCTGTGATTAAGCCATATGTTTATTGGTTTCCATTGTATAAGAGTCCAAGTTAACATATCCTTATAAGTAAAACTAAAATTACTCTTAGAAAAGAGGAAACACATTCAATGTTATGAAAATTATCTCAAAAGCTTCCTTTGTTGCATTAATTTTTGTGGGTATTCCTTGTGAAGAAGCTATAGAAATATTAATTTAACTATCATGTACAAAGCTCATGATTCAAAGCATTAGATCAAGGATGAATGGCTTTATTATTCTCCATTCTTCCACGTATCAACATATTTCTTTGAGGACTAATTATCTACCAATTTACGAGCAACTACATTGTGAAGCTCATTAATATTAGTAGCATGCATTGAATTGTTGGATCATGTAGGAGTCTCATTTTCTCTATCCATGATACATGATACAATATTTTTTCCTATTCTCGTTCTTTAATCAATTTGTCTACATATTTGAATATAATTCAACAATAGAGCTCCATGAATAAGGCTAGAGTTATGTAATAGCCCTTTAGAATTTTTCTAATTATAGTATTTTTTTTGGCAAATAATTGATAGAAAGATTCAATATCATAACTTTTTGAATATAAATATATGATGTGGGTATCCAATTTACAAGAAATTAGAAGAAATGAAATCTTATTTCTAAAGATTTGATCAGATTAGAATTGAAGATCTCCACCATTGCAATGTTCATGTGTCTCTTCAACCAACAATTTGAAAGGAAAACTTTTCAATCTAACATTTCTAATTATTTGAAGTTTTACGTGTTTATTGGGTAAAATATTTGACAAAAGTTCATTTAAGTATTATACAAAATTCCCATTTTAAATTCTAACACATGTATATAGTCAAATTGCACACATGATTAACTATTATATCTATCTTTATAAAAAATCTATATAAATAACGCTGAAAGATATATTCTTACAAATGTGAATTGATATATCCCTTCTTTTAAGAAAAGAAAAATATATCAAAAGATCAATCTATATATATAATAATAATAAGAACCATATGTATATATAATTGTTTTAAGAAATCTTGAAATAAAATTTAATCATTGTTTCTTCAATTCCTTTGAATTGGTGCAACATTTTTTTCTATAAGGCTAACATACTTTGGAAGTTTTAGGTCGTGATTAGTTACAAAATCTGCACAAGAATCCATAAGACATAATGTAGACCTAGATCCTTATTAATAGCTATATTTTTGTATTAAAATAAAGAGCTTATGGTTGGACAAGTAGACCATGTCATTCCTAAAATTCCAAGGATCCCCATTATTTTTCTAGTGTATCAAAGTTGAGCAATACAAACCCCTCGCCAAAAACCTAACATCATGTGTTTATGTGTTTCCTATTAAATTTATTATTTCAATATATCTCTACATGTGACTTTGTGTTAAAGAATGTGGCTCTAATATAATTGTTCTGAATTGAAATGTGAAATATTATCATAAACAAATAATAAAAAAACTAAAAAAAAATTGTGAAACCTGAAAAATATATCTCATTTTGTTATTTTTTCTTTTGAATACTTTAACTTAAAGATTTAAGAACTCTAGACTCTACACCATATCTGAAACCAAACTAAATATTTGGAGGAAGTCCAAGAAACATTGAAACAAGGATTTATCGTATTACTAAAAGTGTTGCCAAACAGTACATTGAAAAATCACATTCTTGAGAAAATATAAGCACCAACTTAGGCTAATCAACCTCAAAGGGAAATCTTGTCTAGTCTGTTCCACAACTTTTCCTTTGTCTTTGATGTTGTGATGATAGAGTCGAATGGTCATCTCATACTTTCTCACTCACTCTGTCGTGAAAGTGCTTGTGGATACTTCTGAGGTTGAGATAAGCAATGCATTGACATTTTTGTTTCTATCCAGCAAGTGGGCACATAAAATTTTAGCTTGAAGTGTATTCCAAAGGCTTTTTAATTTTTTTGATTCTACCTTTGAAAAGCATGAAGCCAAGGTAGGAGATTGGATCTCCAACCTCACCCTCCATGGTTCTGTACCTCTTATGCATCCTACCCTTGAGTATGCATATCCATATACTGATCTCGTTTGTGTGGAGTTGACACTGATGGTCTATAATTAGAGTCTTGGTAGTGTACATGTTGATTTAGAGGCATTCCCATGCCAAATAGTGGTGAAGGTAACCGGATAGAGCACCCCTACCTCTGCCACCCATATTATAGAAGTTGTAAATCCAAGATATAGAAATGTTGGCACCATAGTAAACCTATTATAAACAACATCAAAATTAGAAAAAAATTCCACCTACTAGCAAGCTCTACCATAATTTGTATGTTTTATTTGCATACCGCCTTACACCACTCCAACTTCTGTATAAATGTACTTAAATTCAGTAATTAATGCACATAATAGTTGTTGTTGCATGCAAATCAAAGAGTTGGTTTGGATAAATTTGGTATTTCCAAATTTGATTAACTTCTTTCTTTTATTACACCTACATTTTGCGTCTGCCAACTATGGTCTTGATAATAAGATCTTAGGGAAGATTAAACATTAACTCTCAGGGAGTGAGGCCACTAAGACAAGCATACTATCAAGCAAAATTCCATGACAAGTGCCTTACATTAAAGAGATAAAAGGAAAACAAACTTTCAAATGTCCTAATTAGACATAAAATGATCAACCTAGACCAAAATTCTATCTCTCACACACAAAAGCATATACACAGAAACATAAACATAAAGAGATGGGAAGAGAGAGAATTCTTTGAAATAAATTAAACATCAAAGAAGTTACATGCATAGACTGGAAAGGTTGTGTTTACTCCCAAGATTGATCATAAAGTAAGAACTCGAGTAATAATTTCAAATAAGATATAAAGTTAACAAAAAGAAAACCTATTTTGGCCTTCCACAAAGGGGTCCAATAAGCCAAATTAGCATCTAGCTTGAGTTTGACCTACAAATTAACCTTCACCTCATGTATGTGCTTATACATATACAAAAGCATACACATGTATATAGAAAATTCCAAAACAACTTGAGAAAAACTAAACTCTATGCTTTCTAACTCAAATGAAATGGAAGATGAAGCTCATTTCCCTGTGACATGCCAATTGTACAATGATAGAGGACATGAATACACTAATATCTACTATTGCTATTCCATTACAAATACCTAAAATTGAGTAAATTCATAAATTGGGACAACCAAACAAATAGTGGTGATTTTATTTGAATCTAAATGCCCATCAAATCAACTGTTTACAAAAGAAAGCCGGTTTGGCAATCCAAGTTTTTTTTCTTTCAACAAATTGGTTGTTGTAAAAAACAAGGTTGGAGTAAACGAAAACAAAATACAAATTCACATTTTTCTAAATCGATTTATAATGAATTACTTTTTCTGCAAAATTTTCGATGTCCTACAAACCAATTTAATCTAAATGGATATTTTGTCTGATAAGTCCACAAATTGAAACCTTATGGAGAGGATTTCAGAATAAATGACATAAATGCAAAAGCAAGTTGTTAACTATCCTAATTAATGTAAAATTTGACACAAATTTACTTAGAGCAAGCTTAAAAATAAGAGCGTGTTCAATCTCGAGTTTGGTCATGAGGTAGAAACCAACTAGTACAAAATTTGAAGAATGCATAAGGTTAAAACAAACAAGATGTGAGAAACTCCTATAGAAAATCCAAACTTCCCATATACGTGTCAAATAAATATATATAATACATAGATTATACTATACATACCCTATGATATGCCTCTCTTCCTCTCATTAAGCATTCCCTTTGCATCAACCCTTGCAATGTTATTAAATTGTCTATGACCAAATAAATCCCCATCGCAACAAATAACATCATTATGGTCCAAAATGGAACCAAGCCGAAAAATTGGCCACTGTCGACGAGAAGAAATAATCCTAGGTGCAACCTTCAACATTGCAAAGAATAGCCGCATTGTGACAACAATTTCTCAAATGCTGACCAAAAGCAGTCCAAAATCAAACCCTAAAAACCCCAATTCCAAATTTAGGGTCCCAAATTTTGAAATAATTTATAAAAATAACTCCAAACCACAAAGAATGCCTTGAATGTTGCAAGTTTTCCCAATCCGTGCTCGAAACAGAGTCGCAAAATGAAACCCCTCAATCCCTAATTTCAAATTCAAAGCATTAAACACTCACAAATTATGCTCTGAAAAAATAATTTGAAACCCTTCAAGCTGCACTGAATTCCTTCAAATTCTTTTCCCAAAAACTTGGAGAAAGTGGCAATACACTCTCTAATCCTTTGATAAGCCTCCAACAGATAGCAATGAAAACTCTTCAAGGCATAGGGCCTCATATTACTAATTTGTTTTTTGTTTAGTGACACTGTTTTAGGAAAATTAATGTCATACTTTATTCAAAATTCCAACCCTCGCCCTTCTAAACCCTGATTTAGTATGCATTACTTCAATAACTGAAGCAGAAGCAATGGATATTTTCAACACAATTCAAAAAAGAGCAAAATATTGCAGAAAATGAAGAATTCAAGCGTTACTGCTATAATTTATACTGGAAAAGCACCTTCCAATTCTAAACCCTAATATTCCATAAAGCTACAGAAAGTTGAAGGGCGGAGAGAAATTTTTAAAGAGTGACGTCACTGGCTAACACATAACTTTTTTTCTATGAAGGATAAAATTCTATTTTTTTCAAATTTAGATTCGTAACTACGATATCTAGTGCATGGAATTGGTTTCATAACATTTCATTGAATATTTTTTTCTTAATTATTTAGTTTCAAAGTCAAACTAGTTACAATTTAGACATGAGTCATTGGCTAAAGCATAACTTTTTTTCTATGTATTGAAATTCAATTTTTTTTTTGTTGGATCAAGGACATCAATATCTAGTGCACTAATATTTTTCATTTTTTTTGATAATCTGCTATTTTTCCACATGTGTAGAACAAAGAGCTTGATTTTAAGTGAAAAACCTATGTTTAATCAAACTAAAAAAAATACATAATAAAACCAAAACATATTAAAATTATATTTAATGAATAGCTCGTTTTGAGGACTACCATCATCTAGTTGGGTCTGTGAAGTCTCCTCCATTTTCATCCTCAACCTGAGCTTTGAAAGGAATTTTTTTGTAGAGATTTGGTAGAAGAGGGGGAGAAGGGGGAAAAGGGGGGGTTTTCTCGAACCCCCTTTGAGCGAACCCCCCTTGACCTTTCGAGCGAAAGGGGGTTCGCTCGAAGGGGGGTTTGAGAAAACCCCCCTTTTAAAAATTTCCCTTTGTTTTCTATTTAAAAAATGCATGAAAAGGTGGGTCTGATCATTTAATAGGGTTCGCTCGAAGGGGGGTTCGAGCAAACCCATTGAGTGTCCATTCAAACCCCCAGTTCATGTGAACGGTCCTTAAAAACCAAAAAAAATAATTCATGGGAGCATTTTTGCAAATTTCCTTCCTCAACGGAATTGTAAACCAATATTGTGGGATCACCCCAATCTTTGTACAAAGGATGACCCTATGACCCAATTTTGTAAGGGAGGACTTTAAAAAATATTTCAAGATTTGGAGTGACCTAAACTTGGTCAATATATCCTCTTCAGTATACTTCAAAATTAGGTTAAATTTTGTATTATATAGTAGTGAACTCATCTTCCAATTAATATGTCCCCACAATATAGGTTTGATTTAATAAAGGCTAATCCATCATCATCAGACTTACATACTTTGATGATTGTGATATTTGGCTTTCCAAAATTTTCTCCAATCATGGATGAAATTTTAGAGTCACTATCATCATGGTGTTCCTTGTTATGAATGTGAGAGGTTTCCCCTAGAATTATTTGAATTGAAATTACCAAAGGTTGTGTGTAAGGTCCTACAATAATTTGTCTTGGTTCAATAAGAAGTATATGAAGGTATAGGTTAGTGTGAAGACCTCGTGAAGTTCAAGAGGTATGTTTAATGTATTATATGACATAATTGGTGGTGGTAATGTCACATCTTGGCTTCTTCTAATCATTTATGTGTATGTCCCTCTAGATTATAATCATCTAAATTAGGGGTCACATGTAAAGTAGGTATGATATAAATTTAAGTTATATTTATAGAATCTAAATTATGATCAAAAGATAAACCATGAGAAGGCATTGTTAAGTTTATATTGTCCTCATGTGTATTAGGGCTAAAAATATAGGCAATAAATCTATGAGCCAAATTTAGAAAGAAAGTATAAAGAAGAAAAAAGAATAAAATTGTTGCAAATCTTTATTGTTTAAGTATAATCTAAATTCACTAATATGTAAGCTATCATCTAAGTTTCGTATAAAATGCTAACATTTAGAGAAGCATATATGTAGGCTCGTCATAATCATTATGTAAAAGTTCTTTATTAAGGCTCATAATGTCATTGTGTAATGAATTATAAAATATTTGTAACATCACAATCATCTAGATGAAGAGATAAAAATATATCATCATAAGGTATAACATTATCATGGGATGTATGAGAAAATAAAACACAAGATAAATTATAAAGATGGTGTATTGGGATCTAAGCCAAATATTTAACCTAAATCACTCATTCCATCATAAAACATTGAGGGACCCAAAATTAACCAAGAGATACTATTTGGTTGTTGTCCTCAATGGAGAACCAAATAATTGGTCGGGGTTTTGGTCCCTTTTTATCGATGATGTTGGAATGTGATTTATTTATGAAATGTGTGAAACTAGGTGAATTAAGGCTAAAGTGACAAACTGTTAAAGAATTTAGAAAATACAAAACATAAAGACAAAAATAGCTCGAGCAGATCTAGAAAGTGCAGACAAAGAGGAAACTGGAATAAAAATTTGTGGCTAAACTGGTAGAATAGGGGCATTGGACACCCTAGTCTAGAAGTTTAGAGTTTTAGGGTTTCAAAGTTGGTATAAATAGAGAAGGGTCTATAAGTTTTTTACTCTGAAAATCCATATTTAAATTTTGATAGAGTGTGAATAATCAACTTACACTAATTTAATGACAAAAGGTACATGAATGCTTGAACTAGGGTTTTGAAGCCTTGAGATCCCAAATCTCCTTCAATCCAATTTAGACCTATAACTTGCAAAGACAAGGGGAGAAGGGTTGTACCATATAGGGGCATGCCTTGGGAAAACCTCATTTCAGTGTTTCCACCTCCACAAATGAATATGGTGATGATGATAAAAATTGTGTGCTCTTATGGGAGTAGAGGAAAAAAAATAAAAATGAATGATAAATAACATAACTATAACTTACCACTTAAATTTTAAATTCTTGTTGGATTGAAGTCACTTTTCTCATCACACACAAGGAGAAATAGGAAAATTCTTGGAGTTCCTACAAGTATTAGTGCTCATAATAATAATAATAAAATACAATAAACATGAAACATATTGCAATGCATAAACGTGAATTTTATGATGTGTTGCAAACTATAATAATTGACTAAAATCTAGTTGTAAATCTTCTACTTATTTTTCTCTTGAAAATGTATTAATTACCTTTTAGGATGCTAGAGTGATATTCAAATTTCTTAGGTGTTCAAATGGAGGGAAGAATTTATATTTATATGAGTTTAAACATATTTCACATTAATAGTTAAGACAAGCCAACAATTGAATTCAAATTCTTAAACATATTGAGGTCAACAACAATATTTGGAGTTTAGGGCCTTATTAGGTGGGGTAGGGGAATTTTTCACCCTAGTACAACCATTTTTAGCTCTTCAAAATCTCATTACATAAATATTTAATTCAATTGCTTGAATTTAACTCAATTTCTAGAAAAGATGACAATTAAACAAATAAATTATAAGCATAATTAGGTACATTCACATAAGAGGATACCGAATCTAGTGTGAAATTTTCAAGGGTGATAATTTAAACACTACATCTAGCCCCCAATTTAGTGAGGGTATGAACTTATGCTCATACTCACACTAAAGTATGAAGAAACCAAATAGTCATTTTGTCGAAACAATGTGAAAGCCCCAAAGCTAAGGATCTTACTGAGAAACAATGTTAAGGAAAATAAAACACATAGCCATATAAGACATGGTACAACAAATCATGTAGTAACACAAAAAAAACACAAAGCGAAAATAATGCAACACACAAATTGAGCATAAAGCATACACAAATTAAACATAGAGCTTACATGAAACATACAAGATAAACAAAAATATGAATGGTATGGTTGATGTGAAATAAACAGGTTCAATACCAATTGTTGAGAAATTCAATCTCTATCCAAATATGACTTCAATGGATGATATTCAAGGCTTGGACTACAAAAATATGAAAATTTGAACAGGATCAATGATTAGTGGAGCTTTGCACTATGCTAGCCAAGAGAAATTAGGTTTTGATGTGGGCAAAGAGTACCGCAAAAAAATGTGACATCTTATAGAGCTAAATTGATGAACTCAACAAGCGAGCAGAGGTAGTGAGGATAACTATTGATCCCCAGGTGTAGCAACTCCAAGAGGATTTGTGATGAGCCTGTGAGTGGGAGGCTTCACTATAGGAGTAGATGGCGAAGCTACGAGAGGATATAGTCAAGCTCAGAGGAGAGTTCTGAGGGCTGCAGGCATAGAGAATGTTTTTGTCGTGGTCACATCAGTCACATTCATTTGCATCCATCCAACATCCTCCTTTTCCACCATTGCAAGCGCTAGAGGGCTTAGGTAGCCATGCACCCAGGGGCTAGAGACCCATTTTTGTATGCCAATTTTTATAGATCATATAATTTTTTATGTACAACATTATTTTGTTGTATATCCACATACATATATATAGTCACCATATTTTAACACAGTGGTGTGATATATATATACATGACATTTGTGAAGGCTAATAGCTTTTTGTAGGTCTCTAAGATATTCAAGCGTTCAAGTAATGAAGATTCAAATCCTTGAGGAGAAGTGTATGAATTTAGTCCCTCAAGAAATCCATTGAAGGGTTGTTAGTTGCAACATTGTGTTCATTCATTATTCCTTCCTTTCAAGCATCATTTCTATCATTGAAATTGCCATTATGAAAGTGGGAACACTTACACGGGATTTGAATGAGGTAATCCCCTATATAACACATCTTCCCTCTTTGTGCATGTGCAAGTTATAGGTTTGGAGAAGATTGAAAAGATCTTGAAGGAAAATTCTAAATTGTTGCATTTGCTTTCATCAACCTTGTCAAGCCACAAATTCTCACCTACAAAGTTTATTGACGACATTGTGAAAAGTTTACAACTGAGAATCAAGAGCTTAGATCCAACATCAGAAGACTATAAAAATAGTTTTAGGATGCCCTACCAAAGACCCAGTAACCTAGGGGAAACCAACTTCCTTTGCACATGTTGAATCCAACTTTTGGTGGTAGGTAGACATAAGTTTGTACTTTCCAGATTCTTCTACAAATTACTGTTCTCATCTATTTATTTCCCAAAAATTGCATTTACATATTAGGTCATATAGTCTAATTAAGTCAATTATTTCAAATCATTTCCAACACATTCCTAAGAATCAAGAGGATCTGATCTAGGTCTGATTGACTCACCTCTTTGGTTGAATGTCAATCTATGCACCTTGTTGATTTGCATCCTAATGAAATCCTAGAAATGTTGGAACATTGACCTTAGGTTTGGAAATTAAACTTAAGGCCATCCACATTTTTATGTTTTTGTTACAATTTTTAGTTGATATAAGTTTAAATGTAATTTTGTAGTTGTTGTAGTGGTTGTTGGCCTCCTCTAATGGTTGAATAACTAAGCCCTTAAAGTTGTAACTTTGAGATTATATATCTACACTAAGTAGTTATCTTGCTCATCATGAAGGTTCATTTCATTGTCAACCCAGGGACGTGAACTTGAAATGGGTCAGCATTGTCTATGCACTAGGACTCAACTATAGTCATCCTTATCCTATAACTAGAAAGGAAACAGTATTGAAAATAAAATTCTTGAAAGGAATTAGCATAAGTATTGAGCATGAATCAATAACTAAATTGAATTGAAATGAATGACAGAAATAAAAATCTCAGCAAACAAGTAGGAAGTTACTCTATCTACCTTGGCTGCAGGAATAGACATAGAACAAAGTTCCAATGGCTGCAGGAATAGATAGCTACTAAGACCATAACTAATTACTAAACAAAAAAGTAACTACTAAATTGAATGGATGGAATTCTCACCAAGTGGGCCCCCTTGAATGAGTTTTCCTTAAACTAACTTAGATGCAGCAAATCAAAGTATCATTTCATTCATTGAAAACATAATTACATCATATCAACAACATGATTGTATTCCTTAAAACTAAAAATGCAATTACAATATCAGAACATCCAACCTTGTGAAGAGGGACATCTAATCATTATTTATATAAGGAAAGCTTCTAACTAACCCTAACTAACTAGGCGGTCAACTCCAACAAACTAGGAGGACGCCATTTATTGAAAGCATGAAAAAGAGGAAGGAGGTTATGCATGTGCCAAATTTAGTCAAACTAGTCTTGCCTCAACGAGGATCCAGCATAAAAACACCTCCTAAATCTACTCAACTAACATACATGCTCATTTAAAGGTAAGTTACAACTTCCACACGAGCTAGAAGTTTCCCTCAATTGAAAGTTTCCCTCCATTGACCTTTTAATGACCATCTCCTTGACTTCTTTAGTAATCAACCAATTGGCATGAACTTCTTCCACCTTGCAAGCTTCATTTATATTTGCATATTAATGTGAACCTGCATAATGACATTAGCGCACAAAACAATTGTATATCCATAATCACCTTAGAATAACATTCATTCAATCACATGTAAAATTAATATAGATATATCACATAGTAGGTTAATCATCAAAAGTTACAGAGATAAGTTCATGCCCAAAGTTCATAAATTTGGGGAAATAACAGAGAGAGTGTCAATAACTAGGTGCTAAAGTCCCATAGTAACAACAACAAATATATGATAAACCCCATCAAAATTGAGTCATTATTTGGACTCATCATCTGCCCCCAACCTAATAATCTACTGGTCCTCCAACAAAAGGAACTCAATTACTTTTCCTAACCAAAGCCCTGAAATCACCAATTGTTGTATGCCCTTGATCACTATTTTTAGTATTTGAATTTGGATCCTGATAGAATCCCTACTTTCTTTCCAGTCTGCCCCACCTTGGCCTCTCTATATCTACATCATACTGATAGGTTTTGTAGTTTCGTACTGGCCACAATAGAATAGGTGGCTGAAATATCAATGGGAGCCAATAGTGTTGCTTCATCCTCCCAAGATGTATATACCCAATGCTTCACTTGCAAGCTGCATAATAATTTTGCAGGGAATGGGGTTAACCTTGTTTTAACTGATCTAGCAAATCATTCCATCTTATGATATATATCCCAATATTGTCTTTGTTGTAGTGATAGCTACCTGCTCATATTCTAGGTATGATTCCTCCTTAGAAGGCATGATCCTCTTTTTGTACTATGGATTATAAAGAAGTCAGTGCCATGTGTAGTAGATATCTATAGAATTGCTCGATTAAGCTCTTAGAGATAAGGGGGTATGGAGTTCTCTTTCTTTGTATATTTTGAATTGTTTCCCCTAGCTGATTTCATTTTGAATCCATGACATTAATTCCCTCAAGTGAATATCCCCAATATATAACAATGGATTCCATTCATGGTCATTGAGAACAATATAGTTATGAAAATACAATTCACACAACAAATTTTTAACTTTAGGAGGGGAGGATTGGTAAGCTTGGAAAAATTCATGTGGGGTTTCAATGGAAGGGCTTAGACCCGAAATGACCCTTGACAACTTAAAAGAAAGATGACGCTCCTTTAAATGCAATGCATATACCCTTGGAGGAGCTCCACATGCCATAATTTTTGGTACTAAAGCCACCACATTGTCTACCTTATCCTTTAATGCAGTAATCTCTGCATTCTTCTCAATTTCTTCATTTTTCTTATTGATTTTTTCATGTAGTTTGAGTTTCTCTTTATTCCACTCTTCCTCTTTCTTCTGCATTTCTTTCCATAAATCCAGGGCCACTGATGCCCATGAAAAAGTAGGAGGTTTGTGCTTTCCTACTAGGATCTTTCCTTGCACCGGTTCTTAATGTTCAACTTGCTCTGTTTGCACCGGTTCTTGATATTCAACTTGCTCTGTTTGCACTGGTTCTTGGTTTTCAACTTGCTCTACAACAACAACAAGTTCTACCAATCCTATATTTTCGTGCTCCTCAAGAGCTTCTGCCTCCTTTCTAGGTTTCCCTCTAAGTCTATGTCTCCTTTTTGGAGGCAAACCAATAGTAGACTCAATTAGTTTTGATTTTTTTAGAGAGCTTTTATTTTTCCCAGCGGCTACAAGATGCTTTGTTTCTTCAGTTTTTCACTTCCTAGGGCTAGGGTTTACCTTTTCTAGTTTTTGCTTCTTAGCCTTCCCTTTGCTAATTTCTACTTTTCTCATTTTTTCTTCCTCTTTTCGAATAGCATCCCTAGTGCGAACTGTAGTTTTAGGGGGAACATCAACATTGGGGTCCGAAGATGAGCTATATTCATCTGTATGCTTTGATTCAGAGGAACCAATTTCTATTGCAGGTTCTGCTGCAAGAGAGTTTGTGCTAGGGTTTTCCCTAGAAGTTGAAGCTCCATGAGTGATTTTAATAACCCCCTCATCCCCACTAACCCTATGAGTTAGGGGTTGACCTCTAAGACCCACATTTTCTAATTTGAATTTATCAATGTTCAAAAATTCATCCCATGGCATATTGGACACATCTTACAAATATTTTTCTACTAGCAATTTAATCAAATAGTGATGGGAAACAAAGTTTTCCCTACCTTTCTGTGTCTCAGCATCCATGATTGCAAGAAGATTGTACAGGATTTTTGGCACATTCATCCTCCTGCCATGTCTCATGTGATTCAGAAGCTTGAAATGTACAGAATGAAGACATGATTGGCAACCCTCGCAGGTAATGTATTTAATAATGTAGACAACAACTTGTTTCCATTTTTTTGGTAAAGAAGTTCTTCGTGTTCCTTGTTTTTCTATAACAAGTGGAGGATCACTAGGCTCAATGAATTATGCTCTAACTGGTCTAGCATCCCTAGAAGCAGGGTAAGGTTCTCCTTCAGTAGGAAAACCTGACACTTTAGCAATCCTTTCTTCGGTGGCTATAACTTCTAGCCCTTTCACCATTTCTTGACCATCAAAAAATGTTTGTGCAAATTCTAAGGAAATGTCAATACTGAAACTATTTAGCTTTAGAAAGTAATCTAACCATCCACAATTTCTGAATTTGGTCTGACAAGGTGCATCCTGTAGGATTACCTGGTGAACTGTAGGTTCATTTCTGATTAATTGACCTCCCATTGCTTCTACTCACACTCTAGAAAACACCTCTACAAGGACTTATTTTTAGCAATCCTTCTTCTAAAACCTAATTTCTCTTCTGCTTCCTGCAACTCTTCACTAGTACTAACACCAATTTCATATGAATTATCAATTTAACTTTTTAGTGGCATTATGATTCTGACTAAGGTAGTAAATAAGACATAAAGGAGGGGTATCATCAAATAAAATGGTTGTGGCTTAGTGTCATATCATGCATGTAGGACCTCACTTCAACTACAACATTTCAAATTTGTTGCCATGCTGGCATATGAGACATGATTAATGACATGTATGACATGTGGGTTAACACTTCCCCCCAACCTAAAATAAAGCATGTGCCAGCACATACTAGGATGGAATTATGATGTAATAGGGCATATGAGCAGGAGTTGCTATGTGAAATATCAATATTAAAGTACAATAATTAAATGAATGTGTGTAAGGTTGTTTTTCACGTACCTGAAAAGTTGGTGTCTTTTGCAAAGAATGTGGAAGGAAGTACCGGTCACCAGAAAAGTATAGTTGAGCAATTAAATGAAGTGATGATGGAGTGAAGTGATGGTGAAATGATGGTGAAGTGGTAGTGGAGTGATCAAAGAGAGAGAATTGATGGAGATGAATGGGTGGGTAGATTTATTGATGGAGAAGTTAATTCCCACAAAAAGTGGAAATCTTTATTATGATTGCATGTGTACCTTTGACTAGTTAGAAGGATGGACACTAGGTCTGCTTCCTTCGACTGTAGGAACTTTGGAGTTCTGGTATTCAATAAATTGTTGCATTAACTCTTGTTTTGAGGCCATTTTTTGGTATAACCTGAGGCGATGACCATTGACCAGGAGCTTGAACCTGACAGGATCATTTTTTGTAAGTTGAATAGTACCATTGGGGAAGACCTTTGCAATCTCATATGCTCCCAACCACTTGGTTTGAATTTTTCCTACATTGTCTTTATACTTGGAATCATAAAGAAGTGCCCAGTCACCTAGCTGGAACTTCTTTTCTTTGATGTATTTATCATGCAATCTAACTCTATGGTTTTTCACCATCTTAGCATGGTGGAGAGCTGATTTCCTCATCTCATCTAAGGCATTTAGTTGCATAACCCTATCCTTCTATGCCTCAGATATATCTATTCCAAGGTCTAGTGCTGTTCTAAGAGTTTTGTGTTCAAACTCTATAGGCATCATTGTTGTTTTTCCATATAATAGTTCAAAGGGAGTAAAGTCGGTGGTAGTTTTCCAAGTGGTTCTATAGGACCAGATAACTTCTAGCAACCTATTAGCCCAATATTTTTTTTGTGGATTGCTACTATTTTTGTCAAAATAGATTTTTTTCCCTATTGTTTACCTCAAGCTAGCCATTGGCTTGAGGGTGATAGGGTGTGAATTTTCTATGCCTGACAATATACTCATTCACCAATGTTGTGACAAGAGTGGATGTGAAATGAGCCCCTTGATATGTGACTATCTCTTTAGGAACTCCATAGCGTGTGAAGATTTATTCATAGAGGAATTCTGCAACTTTATTGCCCCTAGCATGTTTCATGCCTTTTACCTCAACCCACTTAGTCACATAGTGAGTACAAACCAAGATGTAAGATTTTCCATTTGATGGTGGATCAATTGGACCTAAAAAATCAAGTCCCCATTTATCAAATGGTGTGATAACTACTTGAGGGTATAAATGCATCTCATCTAATTTAGTTGGTCGACCCATCCTTTGACATCTATCACACTTCCTAGTGTACTTTCCTGCATCCTTATGAAGTGTAGGCCAGTAATACCCTATATTGAGAATCTTCATGGTTGTTCTCTTAGCTACAAAATTCCCCCCACAAGGTTCATTATGGCATGCATGTAGTATATCATAGGTTTCATCCTCTCTTACACATCTTTCATCACATGATCTAGTCCAGTATAGAATAAACAACCTACAATCCATGAGAATGGAAAAGTTTTCTCAATAAGAACCCTTCACTCTTTTGGAGAAAAATGAGGGGGAACTCTCCCTATAACTAGATAATTGGCTATATCTTCATACCAAGGTGTTTGCACACTGATGGAGAATAAATGTTCATAAGGAAAGGAGTCATCAATGACTTGAGTGTCCTTTGATGTAGTCAAACTGGAGATAAAATTTCCCATGACATTTGCTTTACCTAGCTTTTCTATAATGGTGATATCAAATTCCTGCATCAACAACAACCACCTTGCTAACCTTCCTGAAATCAATGGCTTGTTCATAAGGTATCTTATGGTTGCATGGTCTGTATGGACAAAGATTTGATATCCTGTGATATAATTCCTGAACTTGTTGAGAGAATAAATGACTGCCAACATCTCCTTTGTTACTGTGTAGTTAAACTCAGCCCCTTGTAGGTTCTTGTTGACAAAGTAGATTACATTCTCTATTGCTCCCTCCTTTTGTCCCAAGACAACCCTTATAGCATAATCAGATGTATTTCTGTGAATATGGAAAGGGAATCCCCAATTAGGGCCTTTGAGCACAGGAGCATGGGTTAATGTTGTTTTTAAATCAAATAATGCTTTATCACAATCCTCTGTCCACTGGAACTCAACATCTTTAGTTAAAAGGTTATAAAGTGGTGCTTCCATCTTACTAAAATCTTTTATGAAGCGCCTATAATATCTTGCATGTCCTAGGAAACTCCTAACATCTTTTTGCTTGACAAGAATAGATAGATTGGTAATTACCTCAATTTTGGTTGGGTCCACTTGAATTCCTTTCTGAGAGATATAGTGGCCAAGGACCACTCCTTCCTGCATCATCATAAAACATTTCTCATTGTTCAAGGATAGATTATGGTCCTCACATCTCTGCAAAACCATTCTTAGGTTTTCTAATACTTCTACAAAATCAGTACCATAAGTAGTAAAATCATCCATGTAGATCTCCATACAATCATGTGAAATATCTAAGAATATACTAATAACTGAGCTCTTTGAAAGGTTTTAGGTGCATTACATAAACCAAATTGAAGTAATAAATAGGCATAAGTCCCCCAAGGATAGGTGAAAGTTTTCTTCTCCTAATCTTCAGGTGCAATTTGTATCTGATTATAACCACTGAATCCATCTAAGAAGGAAAAATATTGGTTTCCTGCAAGTGAATCTAATACTTGGTCTATAAAAGGAAGGGTAAAGTGATCCTTTTTGGTGGAAAAGTTTAGTTCCCTATAGTCAACACAAACTCTCCATTTACCTCCCTTTTTAGGCACAATTACCAAAGGGGATACCCATTGGTTGTTTGAGATAGGGTAGATAAATCCCGCATCCAATAGCTTTTGTAGTCCCCCTTTCAAAATCTCCCTCAATCCAGGGTTGATTCTCCTTTGTGGTTGCCTTACTAGTGTGTAGTCATCTCTAATGTAGATCCTATAAGTACAAAGTTTAGGATCTAATCCTTTCATGTCATGGTAATCCCATGCAAATGCATGTTGATGCAACTTTAATAGGTTTGTCAAGGACAAATGCTGCTCTTGAATCAACTTGTTAATATTCAAAATTTTCCCCTTTGAAACTTGTACTTGTGTGGTCAACTCAATCATGGTGTTTTCATTGATACTTGGCATTTTTAGTTCATGCGGTAATAATGTATGAAGCATATCTGTTGTTGCAGGAAATCTAGGTGCAGGAGAAGTGGGAAAAAGTATCTGCAATGGACATGCAAAACTAGATTCATGAGTGGGTGATTCTTCATGCACTTCACAATGGTTCTAAATTATATGGGATAATATTTCATCTTCTTCCTAAAGCTGCATAAAATAACTTCTACCTATCATCATGAGTTGTGCCACTAAATTAACCTCCTCGACCTTTTCTCCAACATGTGTCCATATGGGGTTGTTCATATCATGGGATGGTTGAGCAGGAGGATAGAGGACAATATTTTTAGTGCTTCTCTCATCAGAAATAGTCATGTCCCTTGATTGAAATCCAATGTAAGCATCTACCGTAGCTAACCATGACCTACCCAGAATAATGGGATACCCTCCAAATGTAGCTTTAGGGGAAAGGATCATGAAATCTGTTGGATATTCCCAAGAGTCTAGAGTAACAACAAGGTCTTCTACTATACCATCTAGTTTGAAAGTGGAACTGTTAGCAAGTTGTAGGATAGTAGGAGTAGGTCTCATATTTGCAACATTCAGTCAGTATAGGATATCCTTAGTCATCACATTGATAGTTGCTCCCAATTCTATTAGAGCATTCTTTACTTGGATTCCATTTATAATGACTCCAACTACATGACTACCTGGGTTAGTATATTTAGGAACAGTGACTTTAGCAAGCATGATATCTGCCAACTGCCCCACCACATGAATGATAGTGGGGTCCTTCTTTTTCCTCCCTGGCTTTTTGAGACATGCTTCCTTAATTTCCTTGCTATATATAGGGACATCTTTTATGGCCTGAAACAAAGGTATCTTGACACATATGTGCTTCAACTGATCCAGAATATCAAAGGTTGTGTTTTTCACAACTTTTAACCTTTGAGGAAATGGTGGGTCTTGATTAGACTATTGGACTGGTTCAGGATTCTTGGGCACACTTGAATGAGCAGGGATATTGGATAGATTATGATGCTCCTATTCTTCCACATGAAGCTCTGTGATAATAGGAGTGGAAGAAGATATAAAAGTGGTTCCTGAACGCAGATGAATATCACTCACACTCACAACATATGCAGGAAATTGATTGGGATCTGCAAAGTAGACTAGTTGTTGTTGCAGTTTGTTATTTGGGTTAGGTGTGGGTTGAGCTAGTAACTGAGTAGGTCTAGGTGTACTAGATTTTGAGTTAGGAGGATGCATTATGGCAAGTTGTTGAGGCTATGAAGATGGTTGCATGTAACTAGTTGCCTGGTTTGGCCATTGATGTCCTCCCCTCCATTGGGATGTTTGTTGGTCGTTTCCTGAAGGTTGCTGCCAATTCCCCTGGAATTGCTACCACTGAGGTGGAGAGTTTTGATAATTGGGCCAAGTATTTGGAGGGTTGTTCTAAGGCTGAGGTGGATAGCCTCCAAATTTTTATGGGTATGGGGGTTTTCATTGATTACCAGATGCATAAGAATTCAAATTAGGCCCACTAAAAGATAATGGATCTGGTGGCATACCTTGTCTTGAAGCCCATGGTATTCTTTGTGCGATATAGAAAACTTGGTCATCATCACCCTGAATTGGCCTTAATTTTGGTGGAATTTTCTTGTTGTCAATGTTGGCTACCATTTTGCATCTACAGTCCTTTTTTCTGCAATGAGGACAATATTCTGCCAACATTTCTTCTTCCTCCTCATGTTTATTCTTTGCTTGAAGTGTATCTAACTGAGTGGCCATATTTTTTATGATATCCTGCTTGAAATCTACAAGCAAATGAGTGATTTTCATCCTTGAAACTCCATTAGTGGAGAATTTACCCATAGAAGATTGGTAACCTCTTCCTTTCTTCATAGCTACCCTGGAGTAATTCTAACATATCTTCTTAATATCATCCTAGGGAACTTGGGTGATATATCCTCCTCCTATCATGTCCAAAGCATCAGTGCAATTTTCATTTATCCCCCTAAAGGAGAGAAACTTTTGAGACTCTTCATTGAGTGCATGATGTGGGGATTTCTACAGAAAAAATAGGAACCTTGAAATATAGTCCTCCAAACTTTCATCCTCCTTTTGTTGCATCTAGAAGATATCATCCCCTCTCATATCACTACCTCTACAGTATTCTTTATACTTCTCAAGAAACTTTGTTTTCATATCATCCCATGTCTCTATAGTAGTCCGTACCTAAGCTCATAAACCACCTTAATGTAGCTTCCTTGAAGGTAGTTACAACTAATAGGCATGATCATTTAAAGGTAAGTTACAAATTCCAAACGAGCTAGAAGTTTCCCTCCATTGACCTCTTTAATGACCAGCTCCTTGACTTCTTTAGCAACTGGCTAGCTGGCATGAACTTCTTCCACCTTGCAAGCTTCATTTATATCTGCATATTAATGTGAACCTACATAATGACATTAGCGTGCACAAAACAATTGTATAGCCATAATCACCTTAGAATAACATTCATTCAATCACATGTAAAATTAATATAGATGTATCACATAGAGGTTAATCGTCAAAAGTTACAAGGATAAGTTCATGCCCAAAGTTCATAAATTTAGGGAAATAACATAGATAGTGTCAATAACTAGGTGCTAAAGTCCCATAGTAACAACAACAAATATATGATAAACCCCATCAAAATTGAGTCATTATTTGGACTCATCAATGGTTTTCAATATAATATTTCCAATTCATTGTTGTTTATGATTACTATTGCAATATATTTGTTGTATTGCAACTCTCATTAGAAAGATGACATAAATTCTAAAATAAATTTAGAAATTGTGGGCATTCTTATTTATCTGAGCTATCAATATTTTTGAAAAAAATATGGGTTTGTAAGTGCTACTTAAAATATACAAATCTAAAATCTATTTGTTAAGAATAATCCATTGGGCTCATTAGAGATCTTTAGGAATGTGAGAGTGAACCCATATTTTAGACATTCATAATTTAAATTCACCACTTTCTATTAGTCATTATGAGTTAACTTGACACATGTTTGTGTGACATGTTGCTATTTTTTGGTATTTAAATATTTTAATGTGTTGTTAATTCATATGTTGGACTTCAAGGAGAAAATCATTAGAACACATTTCAATTTATGAAGGGACAAATAATCATATCTACATAATTTGTATATAAACCACCTACATGCTTTTGCATATGTGGTCTTTGTTATCATTCCTTGTCATTAACTTGGTTCGACAAGGGGGTCGACCTATCATAACACATTCCCTATTGAGTTGAAAATCTCCTAAACATGTATGTAAACATTGCTTTCACTAAATTTAGCTAGCAACTAGGCAAAGCCAAATTATTTTTAAATGAAAAATCTACTAGATCACTTATGTCACACAATTCAACGTCATGCATTATATTGAATCAATGTGGAAAGGATCAAACTTAAGGGATTGAGCTTAAACCACATAGAATTCTATCATTGCACATATGACGCATCCATAAGATCGATTACAATAAATTTTTGCACCATGGCAAGTGCATTCTACATGAGATTAATGATATTATTCTATCATCAATTTTCAAGAGTTAAGTATCCTAACATTTTTTTAATATTTAATTTAATTGTGGACCCAACTAATTTAATCTAAGCTAATTTATGCTTATTGAATGCATTTATTTAATTGGACTAGATTCATTTATGTAATACAATTATTTTTATTACACATCCAATATGTATCCCCTATAAAAATAATGAAAACTTTGATATAATACTTTAATGATCATGACTATGAAATATTTTTATAAAATATAGATATTAAATGATAAAAAAATAATTAGGGTTAGTCCTTAAATACAACTCCAAAACATTAATGAAATATTTCATACTTTGAATCGATTTATAACCAGTTGAACAGATTGGGTTGAAACTAAATTCAAATTTGAAATCTAATCAATGACCTCTTGATTTATTTGTGAAGTTGAATGGTTCTTAACAAGCCCACTAAGGATCAAGTATTGTTGAGTACAAGACCTCAACATCATAAGAGATGCCAAAGAGGTTTCAGCCTAAAGATTTGTGCTCTTATATGTTAAAATATAAACTTTATTTAGTTAGGAACAGTCATGTCTCGTTCAAGAGATGCACCTATCCATATATGTATTTAAGGATCTTTGGATTCATATTTTTCAAATGAAGAAAAAATATATATAAATTTATATTCTCCAATTTTCTACATGGTACCAAAACAATAGTTTCCTGGGCCCGTGTTTGAAGAAATTTGATGTCAAATATAAAAAATCTATGTGAGACATAGACGAGCATCAAGGTATTCGTATTCCTCCAAACAAAGTTTAAATGAAACAAGAGAAATCAATTTATGCTCTCTAATTTTAATTATTAGTAGATATGAATGGAAATTTGCATTAGAGGAGGCCACAACGAGAAGAAAAAAAGCACATAATTCATACGTCATCGGCCAAGTCTGAAACACAACCAACACAACAAAGTTTGAAGTTGATTAGGAGAAAGAGAAGTCACAACCTTTAGGAAAAGGTTGTGAGTCAAAAATAGAAATATTGTGGGTTTATTATCAGGTAGAAGCTATATTGCATGCTTGAAGATAAAATTAAAAGTCATTGAAGCATTTGGAATCTATTGCCATTGATTTTCAAGATAGAAGTCCATAGAAGTTAGAAGAAGACAAGGCCAATCAAAAACATAGTTGCAACTATTAAAATATCTGAAGGATCCCACGAGAAAGACAAAGATTTGTAGAAGTGAGACCAATGTTGTTTTGAGAATGGATGCTTTCCTCGACTGGAAAGATTATCTAAATAGAGAAGTGCCTAATGAAGAGAGCAAAGAAAATAGAAGGTAGAAGAATGATATTTTTTAGAAAAAAATGTTGAGCTATTGATTGAGAATAAGTTGTTCAAATCTAAATATTTCTTGAGCAACGACTTGTTGAGAGTTCTATAAAATCGTCATTTACAAAGTTTGAAGAGGAGTTTGTAGTTGAAGATATTGTGAATAAAGGTTTGAATCACTACAATTGAAGATTCTAACTATAGCATCTTGTGAAGTCGCCAATCATAGGACAAGACATATCTTAGACTTTAAAGATCCTAGTAGTAAAAATATAACTCAGTTTTTTGTGAAATTTTCCC
This sequence comes from Sequoia sempervirens, assembly GCA_007258455.2. Taxonomy (NCBI): domain Eukaryota; kingdom Viridiplantae; phylum Streptophyta; class Pinopsida; order Cupressales; family Cupressaceae; genus Sequoia; species Sequoia sempervirens. The sequence goes on from VDFB02344295.1 coordinate 354,079, forward strand.
AGTCAAAAGTAAAGTTGTTGCTAAAGAGGATCAAAGTTCTTTCATTCAAAGATTTTCCCAAGTTTGAAGGGTTCGTAGTAGTTAGAAGAAGCTGAGGAAAAAAGAGGAAGCTACTGCTAAAGGAAAGATTGCAAAAATCTAGATCGTTGGTGTTTGTTTGTTTGATTACAGGTATTCCAAGTCAATCATTGTTTAAATAAAGTCGTTCACATACAGATTTGAAGAATCCTCTGAGGATAGAAAGAATTGTTGTTAAAACACTAACTTAGATCAATGTTTAATGTCACATGTGAGTGGAGGCTTAAGTCGTGGCATAATTCTTTAAAGTAGCCACCATTATTCAAGGGAAAGAATCACTATTTAAGTTGTAGAGGAGTTTAACAAACCGTAGAAATTTGTAAAGGTTCCAAAGAAAGTCACTCGCTTGATTGGAGGTGACAAAAATTTATTTTCTTCACAAGAGGTCATTAGCAAATAGAAGTATTTTCAATGGGAAAGATTGCTAAAAAGGTGAAAAAAGAAACTACAAATTTATTGTGTGAGAAAGATAGTTTGAAAGATGAACTTATGAAGCTCAAAATGTGTAACTTAGAATTGATAGAAAAGATAAAAGGAGGTTTCAAAAGAAAGATGTGAATATTTGTGCAAAATTCAAAATCTTGAAAAAGAATTGAAAAATGTTAAAGTGAAAAATGAAGAATTAGAAATAGAAAATAGTTCACAAAAGGAAGATATATTGAAATTGAGAGGAGAAAATATTTTTTCTAGTGAATTACTTGGAGCTTACATAAAGGAAAACCAAAATCTAAAGTTTGAAGCTTATGTAACGGAAATCTAGAGTCTAAAGTATAAATCTACACTATGTAATGTGTCATGTGATACAAGTGATTTGTTTTATTCATTAGATGAATTGCTTGATAATTGTGATATAGCTAAAGTCTCTCTTGATGAAAAGTGTAAGGAAGACAACAATATTATTGAATATACCAATCTTGCTAGTTGTGAGGATAATGAGAAAGCATGTTCTTCAAGTAATGTTGGGTTTAAGATAATGAAAAGAATGGGGTACAAAGGCAAAGGTTTGGGAAAATATGGACAAAGAATTATAGAACCCATTGAGCCAATAGGAAGGTCAAAGAGTGAAGGCCTTGGATATGCTAGTGAAAATAAAAACAATGTTACAAGTTCAAACAAATTAATTCAAGAAATACAATGCACACAATGTTCTAATTATCATAGGCATGGACATAAAAAAAGAGATGTGTTGGTATCTTCATCCTTGCAATGTTTGTGGATTGAAGAACCATTATGATAAATTTTGTTGGAATAAAAAGTGGAAGAAACAACCTTTAAAAGATAATATACAAATGGATTGTGGATAGATTGGTGTATCTAGTTGGAAAAATGTCACAAATATGTTCAAAATGTCGTACATGCATAAATATTCTCATTTAGGCAAATAACAAATCATGGTCAGATATCATCCTAGAAACTATATAATATAATCTATGAATTTTGACTACTATAGGCTGCTTGAATTCTATTCATGTAGTGGTATGAATTTTAAGTTGGAGCACTCATATATGTAAAAGTTGTACAGTTGATCACAAAGATCATTGTTGAATGGTTGCAACATTGATTGCAAAGATCATTGTTGAACCTAAAATTTGTACTCTTGAGCACAAAGATCATTCTTGAATGGTTATAACATTGATCACAAAGATCATTTTTGAACCTAAAAATTTGAAGTATTGATCATAGAGATCATTGTTGAATAGTTGTAACATTGATCACAAAGATGATTGCTAAATTTGTGAAAGATTTGATCACAAAGATCATTGTTAAAATTGAATGTAGAGATCATTGAAGTTTTTGGTCACAAAGATCATTGTTGAAGTTGATCGCAAAGATCATTACTAATCATTGAAGAATTTTATTTGAAAAGATCATAACTGAAATCGATCAAAAAGATCATTGTTGAAATTGATCGAAAAGATTATGGTTGAAGTCGATCATGAAGATCTTTGTTGAATTCAATCTCAAAGATCGTTGTTGAAGTTGATTGTAGAGATCATTGCTAAATTTGTGAAGTTCTTGATTGTAAAGATCATTGGGAATGTTTCACTTCCTTTATTGATATAACTATGGAGATTGTCTTAATATGAATAAATATGGACAAAAGTAATCAAGGTTATTCAAAAGAAGCTTAAGTTTTTATACTTTCAAGAAGGCATTTGTGTTAAATATTCTTCATTTGTACATGGGTAGCTGATAAACCTATTTTTTATAGGTGGCCCCCATCATTTAGTTAAGTTGTGTGATAAATTAAATTTTATTGGGGGGTGTTAAATATAAACTTTATGTCATGCCTAAAATTTTCACTAGAAAAACCCAACCATTTTTTTTTTTGATAAACCTTAAACAAGTAGATAGTGATGACCAACCATTCATGAGCATGGCCACATACTTTACACATCACGAGAAGTATCTCATGCAATGTCAGCTTGACACATTGCCTAAGAGTGGGAAGTGGGGGTTACAACATAAGTGGGCATGCACAAACCACCCTGCACACCCTCAAATGACGAAGGGGAGGATCCTAGTTTCAAGATTAACATGGAGTGGTGATGTTAAATTAATAGAGGTTGTTGGCATCGGTGATAAAACTACTAGCACTAGAACATCTCAACCTAAATTTTGCTAGACCAACTCACAGGTTAAGTATTAAAACCACATATTATATTTGTTCGTATTAATCCTCGATAAAATTTTAAGATTGATTGATGGTACTATTATTGCTTAATGCACATCCATTCTTATTTACAACAAAAACATAAATTTAACCTTCATATCGTCATCGAAATTCCTATTACCATCATCATATAAATATATATATTTTTAAAATATCATGATAAAAGGCCACAATTCCAATTTTCAAGTTAAGTCCCATACATAATCCTTTACACTCCCTAATACCTCCTGGACCCTTATATACTAATACCCCCCTTACTATTAATATCAAGATTTTCGAACTAATATTAGTGGTGATAATATTTATTCTCCATGGTATTTACAATGTTAATATCCAATAACATTTAAATTTGCCACTTAAGTAAATTATGGTTGCTAACAATATTAATTTTCAAAGGTAATTTCCAACAACTTTTAAATTTACCACTTACCCAATTAATAGTTACTAATAATATTTTTTCTTCTTTTTCTTGTTTTTTCCCATGATAATAATTAATGTAAGGGGGTTTCACAACCCTTCGAAAATCCTCAAATAATCCTCTTAAAATCCTCACAAACATTTGGCATGCTTGCAAATAGTTTTCAGAACTTGGGTTGCAACTTGCAACAAATAGTTTTCATTCAACAAATAAAATTTACAAAGATTATTTTCAGTCACTAATAGACTGATGGACAACAACATATGTCCAATCCAACATCCTATATGCAGCAAAAATAATAAACTAAAATAAACTTCTCAAATTATGTGGTTTTTTTGAAGCTTAATTTGCTCAATACAACCATATCCTCCACTTGCAACACAACATCTTCACTCTGAATGCCTGGAACTTTCCATGGCTGTAGAATATCATTTAAAACCTGAAATACACAGAAAAAATACAGCCTTTTGAGAATACCATGCCTCCGTTTTTACCCTCCTTCAAATCCTCTTCAAATTTCTTCTCATCTCAATGAGATTCTTCACCATTTTCTTCACCCGAAATGAAATTGTTTTTCATTTCATCTTCTCCTTCTCTCCCTGAATGGTACGCCCACCTTCTTGGCTGCACAATAACCTCCAAAAAGCCAAAAATAAAATCCTCATAAATTAATTTTCATAACTCTCCAATAAAGATTGGAGTTACAATTGCCCACTCCTTCCTTATCTCCTAAAAAGGCAAAATGCAAAAAGTAGGCCTGGATACCCACCTCCTCAGCTCCTACTTTTTAGGGATAATTATGGGGAGTTTTAAAAACCATATTCCTTCAATTTCCCACGCTCTCCATGCTTTTTGTGGCATTTTTATCAATTTATTGCATTAAAATTGCAATTTTGGCTTTATTTCACTATGCCAACTTGTCACATTTAAAAGTTATGTATTGCAAAATTAATTTAATCAATATTCAATCAATAAACATGAATTTCCAACCACATCATCCCACACCAAAATTCAAAATGCATAAAAAAACTAAACCTCCTTTTTTTTGGTTGATGTTGATTGCTCATTTGCCTAAGATGCTCCTGCATCAATAATACTATTATTTTAATCATTATTAATTTAACTATTTACAAATCATACATATGATATTTATTTTGTTTAATTATTATTAAATTTAACTCTATATATATATATATACTCACTCTCAAAAAAGTAAAATTTAAAAGAAATTGTAAGATTAAAAACTAACATATGCAAATAAATTTATATACTAATTTTTTTACATACAATATTAATTTCATTTAAAGGGAGGAGAGATGACCTCGAATAAAGAGATGCTTTGTTTATATTTCTTTTTAAAGAAACTCCACTAATGCTAACCTTTATCCTTATATGGTTTATTATTTAATTCATTGAAATCTCCTTTTTAGAGGGTGAGGATAATCCCCCTCTAATGAAATTTACATTATCACGTAAGACAAAGATTTTAATTTACGCCGAAGGCATATCCAATATGAACAAGAGCAAGCTAAGTTTACAAATCTACAGTAAGAGAAGGCCTGGAGACGATTGAAAGTCTACCCGTCGTTGATTCCATCCTTCACTTTTTACTGTTTCTCACGTGTCTGCTTTTCATAGTATTTCCTTGTTTACATGGACTCATTTTCACTATTTTTTGTTGTCGGACACTGTAGGCTGTCTTCTGCAGGTTGCAATAAATGTATTCCACAATACGTTGATTGGGCATTCATCTATTTGCAGTCTGAAGATTAATCAGTTGGTTCAATGGTATTGTTGAACATTGCACTTGTAAATTTCTTAATACCAATCGGTCTACAAGAGTAAGACTAACCATAGAGTCATAGTTTGCAATGTCGCGCCATGGAGGAAGGCAAGGGTTTGTGCCATGGAGATTTTCTCATCCATATCAGGCGCCTCGTCCATCAGGGTTTTCCCAAAACGTAAGGGGCTAGAGAGGTGGTCAACCTGCGTGAGGGTGGGAGGATCCGAGGTTTGGACCCCGCCCCTTTCGTCAACCTGCTACATGTCATCGCTCACTTGAATGGGGTTTTGGAAGATCATTTGTGGGAGCAAAGCAACAAAGCAAAGAGGTATTAAATTTTTTTGGAAATCGAAGGAGGCCGAGATTCCTGTGTACAAGGAGAATACCCATGTGCGTGCTAAAGTCAAGAAAGACAGAAAGCCTCCACTATTCTTTTGGATGAGCTTATGTAACCTTTACATAACCTCTTGCTGTCGACACCTTTTTCTTGTTAGAAGATCAAATTTGGCATTACATCATATTGAGAGAAGTATAGCTCGGAGGCATTTCCATATGGGATTGTTGTACTTCCCCTATTTGGTGCTGGCAAGTCAGCTTAGTGTTAAGAAAATATGATAACAACAGATCGAATATAAAAAGAAAGACAAATGACCTTAGATTGCTATTTAGATTCGAGTTCAGATAAGATAGCAAAAGCATCACACCTTTGTAGGCTTCAAACATAAACACCAATATCCAATAGTGCATCACCATAGATTTTCTTCTCCTCTAAAAATAACCTTCAAGTCTAAGAAAAAATTGTCTGCAGTGCTGCATCTTCTAAGGAGTCAATACTGGTCTGCAACAATCTAAATAGCCCTTTATGTGATAATATGATGTATATTCTGCTTTAGAATCTTGTTTTTCCCCCTTTTCCAATCCTCTTGGGGTTCCCAATGCGAAGAGCTCTCAATCACCTTTAGACCAAGTGGCAGACCATCATATTATTCTTGCATCTGCACATCGTAAAATGCATAGAAAATTATTAGCACATCATAAATGAGTCTCAGAAAACAACAATTATTTCAGAAAAAACCTCACCTCCTTTACTATATTTGCATCTGTATCCCTTGAAATTGACTTGTGTCCAAAAGCCCAGAAGCAAAAAAGTAATTGAGAGATTTGTGTAGCAGGCGTTGTGGGGATTGTGAATTTGTCTCTGGTAGTTATAAAAGTTTTGTATCCTCGACCTTCAAATAATAAATTTTCCATAGATTTTCAGTGGAAAACACAACTAATAAATTAACTACTAAAAGAAACATTTCCAATCAACTGCACAATATAACAAAACCAGTAAATCAAAAGAGGGAAAATATAGAATAAGAACACCATTTGGTATGTGCTAATTCATCTCTTTTTATACAAATACGACATTCAAGGAGAGAAAATCACATAATTTAATAATGGCTTAATAATGGTTTTGCCAAAGTTGCAATGAAATCGGCATTCTCAGTGTATACGCGCATGAATCTGCAATCTCCTTATATCTTTCTATCACTCTATCTTTCCATCTATATGTCTCTATATCTCTCTATCTCTTGCTCTATCTCACTATCTCTCTCTTTATTGAGCTCTCTACCTCTCTCTTCCTCTCTCTCCCCCTTTCCCTCTTCCTAGACCTCTATATCTATATATTATTCGTCTCTCTATCTCTATCTCTCCATATTTCTTCTTATCTCTCTCTCTCTCTCTACCTATCCCATTATCTCTCCCTCTCTCTACTTCTCTCTATATATCACTTTCCATTTCTATTTTTATCTTTCTACCTCTCCCTTCTCTCGCTCTTTATCTCCCCTCTCCTTCTCTCCATTCCACTCTCCTTTCTCCATATCCATCTCCATCTCCACCTATATCTCTATCACCTTAACTCCTCTCTCACACACTCTTCCCCTCTCTATCTCTCCCTCTTTCTATCACTATATCTCCTCTCTCTCCTTATTGAAAATATAACATGACTCTCTTGGTAATGAAACCTGATTATCTTTTTGATTCATAGGTTTTATTTTGGTCATATTTAGATCCCTATAAGTGGATGCATAAATTATTTGAAGCTCACACTTCATTTAGACCTTTATTGTACAACCAACATCATTTGCTAAATGGCTTACCAATTGACCTCGCATTCTATACAAACGTATGCAAAAAATAGACCAATTTTTTTTCTTATTGACTTTCCACACTTTCAGCGTACCCATTTCACACCAAGGTGCAATTGCTAGTATATTTTTGATATCATAAACCTTTATCATTTTTGCTAACGTAACTGGTGTTACCCATGTTGGAAATAATGCAATTTCCTGTAATTTTAATATTGTTGCTTATCACAGTGTGGAGTAATATGCTATTATTGTAAGCGATTTAAATAGAAAGAATTTGTTGATAGTCTTAGTAATTAAGGAAACTAATTTTATTTTTAAAAAAATCTATAGGTTCTCGCAGCTTCCTTCTTATCTTATCTTATCCGCAGATTTAATCCCATTAGAAATGGATTTGATGTCCATTTCAAATTGTAAAAAAAATTGAGTGTCATTGGTACGAAACCTAAAAGACAAAATTGATAAGGAAAGCACTAGTTGATTTTTTCTTGTTTTTATTATTTCTTTTGCCCTAAATTTTATCCCACCTTGGGCACCTAAACTTAAACAGCAAAACCTACATTTTATTTTCTATTCTTTTATCTCCGTTATGCAGTAAGAATCTGGATGACTGGGTTTTCATGGTGGCGTAAAGAGCAGGTCACCAGATGGATGGAGGGCGGCCTGACTGAGGGAGAGTGTTCCTGCAACGACTGGCATAAGTTTCATTTGCAAGAATAAGGAATACACTTTTTTTCTTTTTCTTTTTTCTGGAGTTTGCACTGATACCTAGTGTTGCTTTGCTACAAGTCTTCTTGCAGGGCATTTGAACTAAATTTCAAGTTGCCGATTAAAATCTGAACACTTACATACATATTATGCCGCTGTTTGAGTTTTGGAGGGTTTAACAACCTGCATTTTATTTGTTTTAAAATGTGGGGCGGCTTGCTCAGAGGGAGGTCGTGCCACACAAACAACAAGGGGGACAGAGAGAAATGTGCCTCCCTTCCCTCATCCATTAACGTTTGGGGTAGGCATAGCACCTCCAAACTCTTTTTTTTTTAACAAAAGTTGTTTTGAAATTTTCTCTTTTTTTAGTTTTTATTTTATTTTATTTTTCTATAGTTTCCAAATCTAATTTCTTCTGGGTTTTTTTTGAGCAGGTACACTATTTCATCAATAAAAAATGCTGGCATAAAACAGTCGGTTTATACTTTTCTTGATAACCAAGGAACAACAGTTTAAAAGCATTGGAAAAAATATATATGGGAGAAAAAATCACACTCTATTTAGGCACATTCTCATAACAAAGTAGATGTCTATTTCCTCTCCATGTAAAATATGAATACGGTTGCATTAAACTTAATTTTCTAAGTTGAACAGAGATAATAAAATATATCTTATTTACTCATTTTCATTTGTCATCAAAGTACATATAACCTCTAATCATCAGATTTAAACAACATAGTTCTTCAATATAATTCTCTTACATTCTCCAAGCATCTTAAACCACAGAAAATAGCCAGTAGAGCTTTTCAAATCTGCCTAACATAATTCTTTTCCAACTGTAGCTACTCATTTCCATACAGATACATGCAAGAAGAGAAAGCGTGATAACCTTTGGAATAAGATTACCAGTCCACATGCATACTATGGGTTTAAAGGATTCTACGGAGGCAGGTGGTGGTCTAGTTGCATATATTTTTAAAGAGCTATTTACTGTTCCATCATGCTGCCTCTAAGTGGTCTGAGAATACATGTTATCAAACAGTCTCTTCCCTTTCTAGATGTACTTATTTCTTAGGTCTGTTATTTACTTTCCTTCTTTTGTTAATTCTAATATTTGTGACGCAGAGTGCAGGGTTTAAGAAGCAACTGTGAACTATAACATTCACTACGAAAAGAATCTCTACAGCACAAGATATAACACTTGAAGAAAGATAGTACCTCTTAGGGTTTTCGTTTTTTTTTTCTTTTAAGGAGACAAGGATTCTATAACACCATGTACACGAAATTTATATACACGAAAATATAGTAAATCTTTTGTTTCCTTATTGTACATTTATACACTTTTTAAAGAACAGAATGTATATTCATATTTCTACAACTTTAATTGAAGAAGAAGCTTTACGTTGACTGCATAAACATACTCCCATTCTTCTATTGGTTGCATCAAACAATAAATATATAATTAACATCATACATTTTGTTTCTTTTATATGCATCAAAATAAGAACAATGTTGCAACATATTCCTCCTTGATCCCTGCAGTCACCTTTCTTTTATTTATTTATTTTTGTTTTCCCTGCTATCACTATGGACTGAACCCTTTACTTACAATAGGAAACACATAATAGGTAATATTTTAGAAACTGTTTTTTTTTAAACAAAACTTCATAGTACTCTCTCATGATTTTCCTTTTCTATCCACCACAAGGAAAATACACAATGAAGGAAACTATTCTGTGGCATTTGAATAAATGTGAAACCCATATTTTTAAACTTACAATATTACTAATATTATTGAAGGAAAATAATGATTTACATACCAAAGAATTTAGGCTTGCTCTCCACCCTTCCGTAATGGCATCATGAAGTCTCGTGGGCTCTAGACATACCCCTTGAGAAAGAATCTATGAACCCCAAGATGATGAATGGAGTCTTCTCAAATTTTATAAAAAAGATAAAAACAACATGACATCAAATCACCTACGTATAGGCTCTCCACTCACCATATTCAACAAGATCCATACAAACATATTACTATCTTACAACAAAATAAACAAAGAAGGATGCAAGTAGGGAAAACATATCTTTTTGTTTAGATGAGGGGATTAAACTCTTCCATCATCCTTTCATCTCCAAGCCAAATATCTTTAGTATCATCTCCCAAGAGGGATAATTCCTCTCCTCTCTCATCTTCTCTCCAACCTCAACCAAAATTCTCCAAAGGAGAAGTGGGTAACACCCACTCATTCTTCCTCTCCAAAATATATAGGAGTCTTCAACGTGCAACCCCTTGGATGGGAAGGTGTGTAGTGTACCTACCTCCACCAATGAGAGTCTTTTCCTTATTAAAGAGGAAACATGCACTTGGAAAACCCTTCCATCTTTCTATCCCATCTTTTGCTCAAAACTCGTCACTCACCATTATGAGGACTTTTCAAAGGTCAAATCATGTCCTTGGGGCACTATTTTATGCCCACTTGACCCCTACCACTATGGTATAGACCCTAGGGGGTTTATTTTTGCATCCCAACCAAGGAAATTGGCCAACAACTTTCTTTAAAGACCCTCTTTAGGACCTATCCCAATTTCAAATTTGGATAATGGTTTCTAACCTTAACCCCAACTTGTATCTCACATGACACAAATAAAGACCCTCTCAACCCCAAAATATGAATTATTTCTTTTACATCAACCCTCACCACCTTACTTTACCAACATACTAACTTTATATATTTCCAAGCCCCGAAGGGGTCAAATTCATAATCACAAGAAGATGTTTGATCTACTCGATTGCTTTCCCTTCTCGTACTAGCACTCTACTTTCCTACACATTACAAATGAAATCGTAAGAACAATCTTATATCACATTAATTCGATAACTAAACTAAGATTTAATTGTACAACAATTCTATTTACAATTTCAATTCATATTCCATGACACCCTCACGACAATGACAATGAAACAAATATCAAAGTGAAATACAAGAATATGGTCATCCAATCATATTATTTATTGCTCACAATACAACTTACCATCTATTTATGAAAACTTATAACAAATTAAGTTTAACATTAATCATATGCAAAGTGGGGGTCTTACACTTTATTTAGTTAGGGACAGTCATGTCCTTACAAGAGATGCACCTATCCATATATGTATTTAAGGATCTTTGGATCCATATTTTTCAAATGTAGAAAATATATCAATTTATCTTCTCCAACTTTCTACACTATATTGGATAGCTAAAAAAAAAATGAAATCTAATAATTTAGAAGTCAAATTTAAACAAATCACAAATCTTACAATAGATAAAAATAAACTGAAATAAAAAATTTAATCAAAAATAATTAAACCACATAGAATTATATCACTTGCACTTACAACACATCCATAAGATTGAGTACAATGAATTTTTGCACCATGGAAAATAGATTCTACATGAGATTAATGACATTATTTTATCATTGGTTCAAGAGCTAAGTATCCTAACTTTTTATATTTATTTATATTTAAGTTAATTATCAACCCAACTAATTTAATCTAGGCTAATTTATGCTTACTAAATACATTTATTTAATTAGCCTAGATTTTTTTTTATGTAGCACAATTATTTTCATTATGCATGCAATATATATCTTATATAAAAATAATGAAAATTATGATATAATACTTTAATGATTATAACTATGAGATCTTTTTATAAAATATAGATATTAAATGATAAAAATAATAATTAGGGTTAGCTATTAAATACAACTCCAAAACATAATGAAATATTTCACACTTTGAATCAAATATATAATGAGTATTTGAAAATATTAGGTGAAACCTAAATTCAAATTTAAAAGCTAGTCAATGGACCTTGGGCCTTTAATCTATTTGTGAAATTGAATAGTTTTTAATCAGCCCATTAGAAATCAAGTCTTTTTGAATGCAAAACCTATTTTTGAATAGCTAATTTTTTTTAGATGATATAAATCCTCCATCAAAAAATAAATAAATTAAAAATCTAAAAATTTAAAAATCAAATTTAATCAATTCACAAATCTTACATTAAATAAAAATAAAATAAAATAAAAAATAATTAAAAGTAAAAACATATATAATTTGAATTATGTACCCAATTTCCACAAAAACATCATACTAGTTTTACATTTGTCAATCAATCAATATGAATTATAAAAGAATAAAGACAGATGCAGGGTATTCATTTTTTCCCACTGTAAACATACAACAATTAATAGCTCATATTATTTCCTTGATCTATAAGTGATCACAATGGACCTTTTTATTAATTGCAGATCGAGATAGCCAACAGTCTAAACTCCTTCCAAAGTACTTGGAATACATCGACACTATTCTTGTGCCACTTTTTTTTAAAATATTTTTTTCTCCCGCCTAGGCGTCCACATTGAAATCTCAACCCAAGATTATTATCTCTCCATTTAAGATCAGATTTAATCGCGTTTACTTTTCTGCAACTGGTAGCGGTTGCATTTATGAAAGCTGGCGGCGATGGAACATCCCCTAAATGTATTATGATCCCTAGGCAATCAAACCCTAAAAAAATTATATTCGATTAATTAGAACATCTTCCCCACCCTATTTATTACACAAGCACAAATCTTTCATATGAAAATAAGCTTATTTTGCAAAGTTTTTGCTGCAAGATTTGGAGGTCTTTAGTTTTGAAAATATCTTCAATTCTTCAAAGATGGGGTCTTCAAGGATGTCAAGCACAGTGGAGTCAAACTCCATTGAGGATTTACGAGGAAAAAGAATTGAAAGAAAGCTTTAGAGGAAATTCAAAAAATGACATTATGTAGTAAATAAAGAACTTGGTGAAATGATTGAAAAAACAATTGATGAAATATTGAAAAAAGAAATGAGAGAAATGCTTGAAATGTTTAAATCTTTTATGGAGGAAAGTAAAGAACAGCTCCAAAAGCACCTAAAGGAAATTGAGGATTCAAATGATATGTTGTTGCATTTTGTGGAGGATAGTGTTGTCATTTCAAAGTAGAGCCATGAAATTTTCTACCCTGGAATTTTTTGTAATGCATGTATGATTGGTAAATTTTATGGATTATAGAAGTTAAGATTTAAGGTTTAGGCGAGTTTTTCTAAGGTTATATATGAATATTGCAAGGATTTGTATTTTGAAGGCAAAATGTTAGGGTTTAAGAAGGTTATGTATTAGTGTTATTATGTTTGGAGTGTCGGTGGAGCTTGCAGAGTTTATATTAAGTTGCAGAAACCCATTTTTCTGAGGTAAATGAAGGGTTTAATGTCTTTAGTAGACTTTAAATGTTGAAAACGTGCATTGAATGCCATTTTTTGTGTTGTACCTATTTATTATATGAATTAAAATATGAGTTCTATTTAGTTGTTCATATTGAAGCTATTCCTATGCAATGGAGAAGCCAAAGAGTTCTTGCATTTCTGAAAGATATGCATAATGTTTGCCAATAACTTATATGAACTTTATTTTATGGAATATATTTATACGTAGGAATTTATGCATAATATTTGTTAGTATCTTATTTGAACTTTATTTTATGGTGTCTATTTATATGCAGGAATTTCCATTTTCAAATTTATTGACTTGTTCATTATTTATACGAGTAAGTTGTCTATGTGACAACTGTGTGAAAAAGGGAATTACATAATGGTAACCTAATTTATGAACTTTCCATATTCTAAAAAATCATGTAAACCCAGTGAGTGTCAATTATGTGATAAATGGTTTATAGAAAACTCGTGATTTTCAAACTTACTATATGCTAGAAAGTTATGCTAAGTCTAGTGAGTTTCTTTCCTTAACATGAAATATAAGTTTCATATTTGAAGTTGAAGGTTATTGTTGCATAAAAATTTAAAGGGTTTGATATTATGTTAGGCGTCATCTCATAAAATCTCTCTCAAATCTTCAAATTATTTGAGTTTTCTCCTACATCTGTTAATAGTAAACCAAATTTGCATATCATGTTATCAGAATTTTTAGAATTACAAAGAACACAACAACCCCCAGCAGAACAAAATCCGAGTGAGTCATAAGATTTGTAATAGTGTGCTTTGTAAGCTATCATGGAAGAATATGTCTTACAACAGGCTGAATCTTCTAGGATGTGATGGTGGGATTTTTTTTGTTATAGCTGACCATTCTGGGTGGCTCACTAGTAGATTCTCAATTGTATCATTGATAAAGTTGTGCTTTATGCCTGTGACCTTTTCGAAAACTCTAATGGCAGGGTGCCTGTAGGTCTAAATTCTCTTCTGAAACTGCTTTTATATTTTCTTCTCTTTGTGCACAACTTGTTTCTAGCCTTGGGAGCCTGATTAGCAGGAACAAAGGATTTGCAGTTGACTATCATTTCAAGATCAAGATATTTTTACAACAAATCAATATCAGTGTGCCATAAAATTTGAAATAAACCCATTTCTCTTATTGCCTATTTTCTCGTCAATCGGTTCAAATCTAACCATCTCTTAGGTTTGGAAGAAAAGTATTTTATAGAAAGTGGTGTTATTTACTTGTTTGTACCCTTTGGACTTGGCGTTTTACCATGAACAAGTAGGTTAGTGGTTATGAGATGGTGGCCAATATATGATTTGCATGTTTGATCTTTTTAATAGCCTTGAAATAGAAAGTAGATGTTTTATTAAAAGCGTGAAGTATGAAGTTCTGAAAAAAATTGCAGCCTTCATAATCATGATCATTTAAAATTGCAACACAAATTTGATTAAAAGTTTTATACCTTACAAATAATTTTTTTATTTAATAATGTTGAAATTATTATATATTTATTTAAAATAATTTAAAATCTTATTTATCCTTTTTAATTGATTCATAGAATAATTAGTTCATAAATTAAATACTTATTTTTTTCAAATTACATGTATGCATGTCAACTAAATTAAGAATGAAATTCCATTGTTGACTTCAAAACTATTTTGTTTGTAGGAATGATTTGGATATTTGCTTCGATGTGGCACTAATAGTATGAAATGGATGGGATGATGGTATGATGATTTTTACTAGGGATAAGTAAAATTAGTATGAATTTTTATTATTCTTAATGCTTGATTTCAATAAATAAAAAAATTAAATTAAAATGATTGTTTATGTTGTGGAGTATTTGTATTATATTATTTTATCTTTTTCTATTTATTAAAAAAGAGATAAAGTAGAAGAATAAGAACCATTTGTATTATTATCATTTTTTGCTATTGTAAAGTTTAGATATTTGTTTAGACATGGCATTAATGGTATTGAATGGTTAAGAATATTTGTATTATTATTATTTTTTTTCTATTGTCAAGTGTAGATATATGTTTAGACATGGCACAAATGGAATTGAATGGTTGAGGTGATTGTCTTGATAGTTTTTATTAGGGACAAGTAAAAGTTAAAATGAGTGCTTATGTTATGGAGGTTTTGTATTACTTCTTTGTGTTTTGTTTAACAAGTATTTATATTATTTAATTTTTTTGCTACTTATTAGTGTAGACATGTAAAATTGATTTAACACTTATAAAAAATTCATAATGTCTCGAAATGACTCTGAAACAACTCAAAACGACTTTGAATCAACCCGGAACGACTTCGAAACAACTCAGAACGACTCTGAATCAACCCAGAACAACTCTGAACGACTCTGAAACAACTCAGAACGAATCTAAGTCAACTAGGAACAACTCAGAACGACTCTGAATCAACCTGGAACAACTTGGAATGACTCTGAATTAACCTAGAACAAATCTAAATCAACCCAGAACAACTCAGAACGACTCTAAATCAACTCGAAACATCTTGGAACATCTTTGAATCAACTCATAACATTTGTGAAACATCTCAAATCATCTTGAAATCATCCCACAACATCTCATAACTCATCGAACAACATCAAACGACATCCAAAACCCTTTTTCCTCTATTAATTGAATAATACAACATTATTTAATTAATTCACTATTTCATCATTCTCAACAAATTAAATAAATACCGTTTATTTAATAAAGTCTTAAAAACCCTAATTCTACTGTTAATCAAATTATACAACGTTATTTGATTAATTCACACTTCATCATTTTTGACCAATTAAATAAATTACATTTATTTAATAAAGTTCTAATCTAATCTTATCTTGTCCTGATTAGTCAAACGAAACCAATTATTTGATTACGTCACTAATTCACCTTATTCCTCAAAATTAATTGAATTATTAAATCATAATAATTTAATTATCACACTTTCCCTCCAAAATTTGAATAAACAAATCAAACTATTAAAATTATCAAAAATCAAAATCAAAATCAAAATGGAATTAATTAATTAATATTCCTCACCCACTTTTTGATTGAGAAAATCATGGATTGCTAACTAAGCAATCTAATTTTTCTAACTCAACCATCTAATTCCTAACTCAACCCTAACTAATCAATCAATTGCTAACTAAGCAATCAAAATCCTAACTAGCTAATCTATTCTTCAATCACCCTAATTGTGCAATCAACTTTGCACAATTTCCTCATGTCTAAATCCTCTCAACTCATTTTGACTGTTGATCTGGATATTCTCCAACACGATCTTGACCGTTGATTCAAAATTGCTTTTCCTATATAACAAGCCTTTCTCTTCACAAATAAGGATCAAAATTTCAACTTACCTTATGCAAAAAAGTGTTGCCGCAATCATCATTGATAGAGCTTCAACCTTTTTAGTCAACCAAGCATCAATCATCAAGGTTTTGCACGTAAGCAATGGAGGCTTTGCAGTGATACGAAGAACCCAAAATCATGCAAATACACTCCAACATGGGATGGTAAACTCTTCTTTTGTTTATTTGATTTTTTTTTTAATATCTTAGGATCTCATTTCATTCAAATAACTTAGATTTTCACATTTCATGAGTGATGGAATAGGATAGATTAAGTGTTTTGGATTAGATAGTTTTTTATTTCAATCTTGCATTTGATCTTGCTTTTGCATTGTTTCCTGATGAATTCCTTCCCCCTCACACATTCTGGCATGCCTGGTAGGACTTAGGTCCTCCTTACTAACATTTTTATGACCTAAGTTGAAGTTATAGGGTTTTGAGAGCTTTCAGAGACATTTCATGGACTACCCAGCAAAAGCTTTCTTTTGACTGGCAAGAATTTTGAGCATTTGCCACAAAATCAACGATTTTTCCATGGGAATGGTGCCTTTGCTTTAAGATCAATTCTTTTTCTCTAAAAGTGTGCTTTTGCTTCTTTCTAGGTTTGCAGCTGTACAAAAAATCTGAGCTTTTTCCAAATTTTTGAGCTTTTGTAAATTTCTTTATGAGTTTTTTATTTTTCTTCTAAGCATTTGCTCCAAAAGACAAGTGCACGAATCCTACGCCATTGTAATGATCTTTATTGCTAACATATTGGTTGTTTTGTAGGAATTAATGGATTTCTATATAGGATTGTGAAAGATATTGACTTGTTTTGTGCAGAGAAGATGATCGGTCCAAGATCTTTGGAGATACCAAATAATTTTGTTTATTAACTTAGGAATTTCCCTTTGGTGCTTTAAAATGAACAAAAACTCTCACACTTCAAATTTGGTGTTGTTAAAATGAACATTTAAAGCTTCTTAAAGTAGGAATCTCCATTTGGTGCTTTAAAATGAACAACTCTCACACTTCAAATTTGGTGTTGTTAAAATGAACATTTAAAGCTTTCTAAAGTAGGAATCCCCATTTGGTGCTCTAAAAATGAACAACACAACTCTCACATTTCCAATTTGGTGTTGTTAAAATAAACATTTTCAAAGCTTTCTAAAGTAGGAATCTCCATTTGGTGCTCTAAACATGAACAACACAACTCTCACATTTCCAATTTGGTGTTGTTAAAATAAACATTTTCAAAGCTTTCTAAAGTAGGAATCTCCATTTGGTGCTCTAAAAATGAACAACACAACTCTCACATTTCCAATTTGGTATTGTTAAAATAAACATTTTCAAAGTTTTTTAAAGTAGGAATTCTCTTTTAGTGTTTGTCAGGCCTCCTACAATGATTTAACAACCAAGCTCTTACAATTGTGATTCAGAGATTGAACATCTAAATTGAATAGCTATTCAATCATCATGAAGGTGCATTTAACTTGTCAACCTAGGGACATGAACTTGAAATGGGTTAGCACAGTATGTGCACTAGGAACTCAAAGTAGCCATTTTCATTCTACAGCTAAGAAATATGCAATGCTGAAAATAAATTGTTTGGAAAGGAATAACATAAATGTTGAACATCAACCAACAACTATACTAAACTGAAATGCATGAAATAAATAAAAATATGAGCAAACAAACAAGAAACTACTCTATATACTTTGGCTACAAGAACAGTCACAGAATGAAATTCCAGTGGCTGCGGGAACAGTTAGCGCCAGATTCTTAACTAATTACTGAAAAAAAAGTAATAACTCTACTAAACTAAGCTAAAGGACAAATTTCTCACCAAGTGGGCCCACTTGGATGAGTATCCTCCATTACTAATGAAAACTTAGATGCATAAACTTAGAACTTCATTTTATTCATCAGGAAACATGAGTACAATAGAGCAGTGTAACTGTATCACTGAAAACTAAGAATGCAAGTACAATATTAGATCGTGCAACCTCTAGAGAAGGAGCATTTGATCCTTATTTATACTTCCAACTAAGCAAGGCGGTCAACTCCACGAACTGGGAGGATGCCATTTTAGGGATAGAAGATAAAGTGGAGCGGCGATGGTTACACATGCATGGAATCTGGTGAGACATACAGGTCCAAACACAGATTTAGCACAACAATAACACTCACATTTTCTCAACAACATTAAATTCCACTACAAGGTGGTTACATTCAATTTGCATGGGGAATCTCATGTCGTCGACCTCCTTTGACCTTTGAACAATTCCCTTGCTAGACGTTATGGTGCATGCCCAAATGGCGGTGTCTTTCTCAATTTAGCATCCTCAAATTATATTTGCATGGAAATGTTAGCATGCACAATAATCACATATCTATAATTGCATATCTATAACTACCTTAAAGAGCATTCATTAACCACATGCAAAATTAATATAGATAGTCCAAATAGCATGCCAATGTCATTAAAGATTTGCAGAAATAAGATTAGGCCCAATGTCTATAGTTTTTGGGGAATATCGTAAAAATATCAACACTTAACATCAAGTTCCATGAAGAATTTAGCAAATAAATCATAAATTCTACCCAAAACTAGACCATAAACTAGGCTTATTGCTCCCCCCAACCTAAGGTTTTGCTGGTCCTCCAACAGGGGAAGGGTTGTTCTTCTACTTGGTCAATGCTCTAAAATTTGCAATTGACAATTGTCCTACATCAGTGTTTGTTGTGCATGAATCAAGATCCCAATAGAATCCTCCCAATCTGTCCAATCCGATCCATCTCTGTCTCTCAGCAGCAATATCATAGTGGTAAAACCTGAAGTTTGGTATGGGCCACATCCGAATAGGTGGCTAAAAAGTCAGGGGAAGCCAGAATCGTCCCTTTTTTTTTCTAATCGTTATATATCTATCAATTTTTTTGAGTGTTGCAGCATAGTTCTGGATGGAATGAGGCTCAACCTATTTTAGCTCATCAGTCAGGTTGTTCCATCTTTGTGATAGGTATTTCTTCATAGTTTCCTCTTTTTCCTTTTCCTTCACCTCATACTCACTGTAGATTGCTTCTATCTAGGCAATAATCCTATTACCATAGCTCGGTCTGAAAAGCATTTTGTGTCATTCCCTGTAAATGTCCCTTGGATTCCTTGATTCAGCCTTGATGGCTAGAGGGATGTTGGATTCCATTTGCTTATAAGCCAAATATTGTTGTCCCCAACTGATCTCATTTTGTACCCAAGACATAAATTCCCTTAATTGGACATCTCCAACATACAATAGTGGATTCCAATCACGGTCTTGAGTCACAACATAATTATGCAAATAAAAATCACATAGAAAATTCTTCATTTCAAGGGAAGCAATTTGATAAGCATTGAAAAAATCAATAGGAGTCTCAATAGAAGGGTTCAAACCTGAGACAATTCTTTCCAACTTAAAAGAAAGATATTTTTCCTTCAAATGAAAAGCATAGACCCTTGGAGGGGTCCTACACTCTAAATTTTGTGGTACCAAGGTTGTCATATCATCCACCTTCTTCTTCAAGGTGGCAATTTTTGCATCCTTGTCTTCAATCTCCTCATCTTTCTTTTGAATTTCCTTCTTCAACTTTCTTTTCTCCTCCTTCCATTCTTCTTCCCTTCTTTGCATCTCTTTCCATAAATGCATAGCTACCATGTGCATTGAAAAATCAAGGGGGTTATGTATTCCTACCAGCATTTTTGATGATGCTTGCTCTTCATATGCTACTAACTACAAGGATTCAGGTTGCTTAGTCAATTTTGGTTGCAAGTGTACTAATTATTTCCCCAATTCTTGTTGCAGGGCCTCTTGCTATAGGAAGTTCTGATTTTCCTCATACCCTTGATTTTTGACTTGTTCTGCAATGTCAGCAAGATCGACCAATGTTATGTTTTTTGCTCTCTCAAATATGTCATCTTCCTCTACATTCACTTGCCCCATTGGAGCTTCTGTGTCCCC